>JAJPUD010005483.1:0-47815 GCA_023553655.1 Myrmecobius fasciatus | reverse complement strand
TAAAAATTAAAAAAAAAAGAAGGATTATGTAATGAAACTATCCTATCAGAATATGTACTATAAGGCAAAAAATAAAATTCTTAACTCAGAAAAAAAAAAAGAATAATCTTTGATCCACTGACATTAAATACCATGACCTTTTCATTATGAACTGCTTTGTGTCTTACAAGATAAATTTTTATGGAAATTATTTTCAAATTTTGTTTAGGATCTAATGAACTTTATAATAAAAAGGCCATTCTAGGCTATACTTGGTTGACATAATGTTTTGTTTTTCCTTCTGCCTCCAGTAATTTTTGCATGTAATTTTAATTTACTGCCTTATTTCCTGTGAGAATGAAACCAAGAGAGGGTGGTATGTTCCGGAGAGTGAAAGCTGAGTTTGAAATTAATTTCCCTAGAGGAAAGAAGGTCTCTGCATGGCTCATATTTGGCATGGAATTTTAGGGTATATGAAAGTATTTAAATTACCCCAAGCAGAATCTATCTTAGAATAAAGAAAGGTGATGATTAAAATGTCTTCCAGAACAGTAGGAGAGCAACTCCCTGTTTAATGGGATTCAATGCCACTCTAAAAAAAATGATAAGAGACTGCATCTTCATATATGTATATGTACATACATGCTTATGTATATATAATAATCGTATTTGTGAACTGCTTAGCACTGTGGCTGGCAATAGTACATGCTTTATAAAGGCTTGTTCTCTTCTACAATTCATATAAATATATGTATCTATCTATCTATCTACATATACCTTGTGTATATGTGTCTATCATTTATGTATCTACACATCCATACCTATATTCACTAGTAAAACTGGTTAATTACCTTGGCTTTTTAAGTAAACTAATCAGCAAATATTTATAGAGTACCAACTATGTGTTATTTATTATTCAGTGTGTTCAAATGATGAACATATGTTAACTTTTAGAGGTTTTATTCAAATAAAACAAATGAAACCAAAATCAGAAGCAAAGAAAGGGGAGAGAGGAGATTATAGACATTTCTCAGATAAAGATCTCATATCACAAATATATAAAGAACTTAGTTAAATCTTAAAACTTAGTTAAAGAACATGAATCATTTTCCAATTGATAAATGGTCAAAGTATATGAACAAGCAGTTTTCAGATGAAAAAAAACAAAACAATTTATGGTCATAGAAGAAATGTTCTAAATCATCATTGATTTGAAAAATGCAAATTCAAATAAATTTGGGATATTCTTTTATATCTATCAGATTGACTAAAATGATTGGAAGAGATAAGCAACAAATGTTTGAAGGGATTTGGAAAATTTGGATACTAATTCTCTATTGGTGAAATTGTAAACTGATGCAACCATTTTCAAGAATAATCTGGAATTATGCATACAGACATATTAAAGTGTCTATATCTTTTGATTCAGCAATACCACTACTATGTCTATTTTGAAAAATTATTAGGGAAAAAGGGAAAGAACCTTTATATTCTAAAATATTTGTAGAAGCTCTCTTTGTGGTGGCAAAAAATTGGAAATTCTGGGAATATTAATTAGGAAATGTCTAAACAAGTTTTAGTATATGATTTTGATAGGATACTACTGAGCTACAAGAAATTATAACCTTTTTGATTTTAGAAAACCTTGGATACATTTGAACAAAATAATGAAAAGCAAAATGAGTAAAACCTGCAAAACGTTATATACAATAACAGTTTTAAGACAACAACCAACTAAATCATTTTGACTATTAGGAATACCCAAATTAACTATAAAGGACATGTGAAAGAAGATGGCATATGCATCCAGAGAAAGTAGTGAGAAATAGAAGTATGTATTAGATGATTTTATACTCACATACACACACACACACATGCACACACATGTGTCCAATGGTATCCTTCTCTAAACTTCAGAGCAGGACAAGAGAAAAATTTATTTTAAAAAATGATAACTTTATTATTTATTTAAAAGAAATAACAAATTGTACATAATACTTGCAGCTTCATGTGCAACCATCTTTTTTAATGTTTTAATTTTACTAAACATTTATTTCAAAAATTTAAAAAAAACACTTTTTTAAAAAGGATATATAGAAAGATATAAAATAAGATGACTTTAGATCAGGAACAAACATAGAATATATGGATAAAATTTTAATCAACAACAACAATTTTAAGGTAAATTAATGCAGTTATTTTGTCCACCTCAGATGAATCCATGAAATATTAAGCATATAAGAATAAAAATGGAATAGGATTCTTTTCCCTTGCAATCTCTGTTAGAAACCATTTTTAAAGAAAAGATCATTGATTTATATTTTTCTCAACTCATTTTATTTTTTTAATAAAAAGTTTTCAAGTTACATAAACAAGTTACATGTCAATCTTTAACAAGGACTCTTCTGAATTTCCACTCCATTTGCACCACTCTTCAGATATAGAATTTGAAAAATAATCTCAGCATCACTGGATATGTAGCTGGCAAGGACCTTAGTGAGCCCTAAAAAAAAAATTACTGATTTATTGATTAACTTTGCCTACCCATTTTATAGAGTCAGAGAAAAACTCAAGTAGAGTAAGTAACTTGTCTCAGGTCACAGAAATAATAAGAAGTAGATTAGAAAGGATTCAAAATAAGTTTTTTCACATTAAATATAATCTTCCCCCCACACACACTAAATCACTCTACTTGACACACTGCAGTATTAAAAAAAAAAAAAACCTTTTATAAATTATTTAAGCCTGAGCAGCTGATTATGGTTTAGAAGGACAGAGTTTTGTGTGAATATCCTTTGAAAATTCAAATGTATTATCTACATATACTGACATATCATAATAGGATAGATAACTAGAGAATCTTTGTGATAATTTGTAGCATACAAATTCAGTTTAATTTCCCTTGGGGAGAAACTAAAACTAATCCAACTAATTATATTTCTGAGACAAACATCAGGTAACAACGACAAAATTTAGGAATTCAGCCTCAGGCTTTGATCTGTGCCTTTTTCTCTGAGTTATAATTGGAAATTACAGCATCTGAGGCAAATTGAATTGTGGATTTAGTTTGCTGATGTCTGAATTATGACTGCTCCTGTGTTCTTGTAGAATATTAGCAAAAGAACTCATGGTAGTTGAGATAAGTGAAGTATTATCTAAGTTATTTAAAAAGTAAAAGTTGAGTTGTGTGGGGAAATAATTTAGGCCAAATATGGAACTTATTAGAAGAGAGGAAATATTATTAGGGAGTCATTTTATAATATGAACAGGGATCTGGACAATGGAGAGAATTTTCTTTAATTTTTATCTTCCAAAGTTACATGTAAAAACACCTTTATTTTTTGGTTATACATATGCATTAATTTTTTAAAATATATCCTTATAAATCATATTGGGAGAGAAAAATCAGTACAAAAGGGAGAAACTATGAGAAAGAATAAAAAACAAATATAGTATGTATTGATTTATATTCAGTCTTCATATTTCTGTTTCTGGATGTGAATGGCATTTTCCATCCAAAGTTTATTGGGATTGCCTTGAATCACTGAACTACTGAGAAGAATTAAGGCTGCCATAGTTGATCGGCACACACTTTTGCTGTTGCAGTGTACAATGTTTTCTTGTTTCTGCTTGTTTCCCTCAGCATTAGTTCATGCAAATCTTTCCAGGACTTTCTAAAATCAGCCTATTCATCATTTGTAATAGAAATATAAGATTCCATTACTTTCATATACAATAACTTATTCAGCCATTCCCAATTGATGGGCATCTGCTAATTTTCCAATTCTTTGTCTTCACAAAAAGAGCTGCTATAATCATTTTTACATAAGCTAGGTTTTTAAAAATGATTTTCTCTTTTATGATTTCTTTGGGGTACAAACCCAGTAATAACACTGCTGGATCAAAGGGTACTCACAGTTTTATAGTCTTTTAGGCATAGTTCCAAATTGCTCAATGTAGAGAATCTTTAAAAAGAGGGGGTTGCTGAGTGATGAGGGCAGGAGGGTACCCAAATGGCAATATGGACAAAGGTGTGTACCAACTCCTCTCCTGGCCCCGTATTCCAGGGAAAGTGACGGAAATAATAGCTAATAATAGAGTGACTAAGCCTCTGAAAGGATACCAAGAAATGCATTGACTTCAAAAGCTCCATGTCAGGAAAAGAATAGAAGAGTATTAATAGCAAGGATGAAAGCAGATTAACAATAGAAAAGAATTGTTAAGAGTGTAATAGAAAGAGAGGATACAAGAGGCTAAGGATTAGGAAAGGCTGAAAGGCCCAAGGCTAAGTTGAACTCAAATGAGAGTGTGAAGGATGATAGCAAGAAAAGAGATTTTGAAGAGAAGTGGGGAAGAAGATATGAGAATTTCATGGAGGACCTTCTACCAGAGTTTTTAAGTTCCTTACTATAATAATGGGAAACCTTTATATATACTTTTCAGATTTAAATAAATATAAACAATTTAGAGAATCAAGGAAGTAAATACCTTTCCCAACTTTAGATAGGGAGAAAGTTCATGACCAAATAAGAGAGAGAGAGAGGATATCGGAAGATAAAATGTACAATTTTGAAAACATTAATTTTTAAAAGTGCACAAAACAAGATAAATCACAATTTAAAGGAAAGTAGTTAAGGGGAGGAGGATCTTTGCAGCAAGTTTTTCTGTAGGTCTTTCATGCAAAATACAAAGAAGGAATTCAGATACACAAGAACAAGAGCCACACCATAAAAAATAAATGTTCAAAAGTTATGAACAATTCTTAATGGAAGGAATCTATGATTTCAACAATCTTTTAAAAATGCTTCTAATCATCAATAATTAGATAAATGCAAATTAAAAGCTCACATTTATCACATAAGGAAATATGATACAATTAGAAATTTTATAATTCTTCAAGGTATAGAAGGAAGCCAGACAGACTAGGTATACTCATAGTGAAAATGTGAATTGGTCCCACTCCTTGTCAAAAACTATTTGAAGATATTGCTCAAAAATCACTAAGATGTATACCTTTTAATCCAGAAATACTACTACCTGGCCAATGCAGCAAAGAGACCAAAGTGGAAAGGGACACATGCACAAGAAATATTTATTAAAGCTCTTTTTAATGGCAAAATGCTGGAAATCAAGGCTATGTCCAACAACTTATATGTTTGAACAAATTATAGCATATGAGCATATGAAATGCTTTATGTTTTAGAAATTATGAAAGAGCTGGCTTCAAAGAAACCTGTGAGTTCTTCTATAAATGATGTAGTGTGAGATGAATTGAAACAGGACAATATATAATTTATATAAGAATAACCATATTATAAAGACAAACATATAAAAGGATCAAAGCAATGTTAACCTTAATTCCAGTGGATCAATAAAGAAACATGCAGGGCACAGAATGAGATATATATTTTTGTACATGGCAAATGTGTGAATCTGTTTTCCTTGATTATTTGCATTTGTTTGTAAATGTTTTAAATTGTTTTTTTCAAAATTTTTAGAGGGGAAATTGGAAGCAAGAGAGTACTATCATTAATAGTGTTGAGGTATCAGTTTGTTGTGGGGTCATCTCTGAAAAATTCAGGCTCAGACAGTCTTCAACCTAAGCAAAGGCATTTTAATTAGATTTATACACTGTATACCAAGCCTCCTGAAGGAGTCAGCAGCCCCACAAATCAAGACTAGGATTTTTATAGAGTAAATGGTGCTGATTATATGACAAGGTATGTAAATTTTGAGATTATAGGAGAAGTTTGCTAACATGGGGAGACACTAAAGTCTTGTTGGAACTGCATATGCACATAATTACCTTGAATGCATACTGAAAAATCCACATAAAGGGAGTATTAAAAGTATAATAATGATATTAAAATTAGCATGGGTTACCTAAGGATAGCAAAGAAAAAGAATTGTGCAGGCACCATTTTGGGGGGAAAGATTTATTGAGGTTTGCAGTCCAGTGTCCTATTCTGCCTCCTATTGTTGCTGCTTTCTTATTGGCTAATTTCTGTTTTATGTTTTGTGGTAAACATTATGGAATAAACTGATCATATGATTACAGAATATGCTGGCCTTCTCATTGATCTAGTGAGATCCTTGATTAATGACTTCTGTGGGGCTGGGAATTGGGATGGACTAGGAGTAATAATTAGAATCCTGTTAATAGGATCACCAAAGAAGGTGTTTTTAAAAAAGAAAAGAAAAAAATGAGGTTTTTTTTCTTTAAAAACAAAATGAACAAAAAAAAGAAAGGATAAAAAGGAACACAGACAATTGGATGACTTCAAAATTTACATTTTTGAAGTTATTATTTACTTAGCTATAAAAGTGAGTAGGTGATAGACATGCACAATTTCACTTATAAATCTTTTTTTGTATTTTTACAAAAAAGATCACATTATGTTGTGGTTGTTAAGTCTGGACAAAATTAATTTTTTAAAACAAAGTTGAAATTAACTATGTCATAGAACAAGACTGACAAAATTGGAATCAATACCCAGGTCTCTGATTTCATTGCAGCATTCTTTTGTAAGCAAAGTTTAATGTCTCTCTTATAAATTTATTTTAACATTTACTAAATGCTTTAAAATTTTCAACTTGCTTATTAGTTTTGGGGGAAAAAAAAACTTTGCCCTTTATTAGTGGTTCTCCAAGAATTATAGTGTTGTAATGGAAGGAAAACAAGAATCATTCAGAGAAGCCCCTGGTTTGAATCTTGTGCCTGATACTTGAGTATCATGTAAACTTAGGCAATTCTTTCACCTTTCTTCCCTAAATGTTCTCAATTTCCTAAGCTACAAGATAATAATTCACACATTACCTGTTTCAAAGGCTATTGTCATGAAAATATTTTCTACTTTAGTGTAAGTCATTTTTAGTACTTGCCTGTGGGCACTTCTATAATGATAAAAATTATTACTTCTTCCCTTTCCATGCTTTTGTGTATGTGGTGAGCTTTCTTATGTGTACCAAATTATCATGAGCAATTGTTTTTTCTTCTCAAGTCCCTTCCTTTATACCAAAATTGCTTATATTGGCAAAGAGTCAGAATTAGTAAAGTTGCCACCCATCTGATATTGCCCAAGATAGTCTAGAAATAGATTTTTTTTCTCTGAATGTCCAGAGTAATTGTCTTTGTCTGGGAATGGGGCCATTTTTGCCAGAGCCTCTTCTGTATTCAAGAGTTTTTCAGGCTATGTGGGTCAAAAATGAATCCAATAGTAATAATGATACAGCTGCTTTTGGGGGTTTGACCACCACTAGAAGCCTTTGGAAGTATCCAAAAATACATGGCCAGAAAATTGGTGAGTGGATAGTTGAACTTAAACGTGGGAGACACAAAGACAAATATTTGTGTTCTGCCCTCAGAAAATATACTCTGCTTGCCATTTCTTTTTTTGATAAGTATACTAGATTAGATCAGAAAATGCCATAGAAAAATTCCTGGATTTGAGCCACTTGACAAAGTTTTCCAGTATCCTAAATATAATAAGAATAAATATAAAGTCTGACACTTGAATTTAAGAGAAAAGAAATACACAAATATATGATATGGGAGGCTAAAAGAGATTGAGGGAATTTAATGGCTACCAGCCAGCAAAGTTAATGTAATTTAGCCCAAATTACAAATTACTTAAGGTAAATACTTGAGGCAAATTTCCAAAATAAAAGAAATGAATATTATACTTTTTTTACCCTAATTAGATCACATCTAAGATATGATATTCAATTATTGTCAACGTTACATTTTTTTCTTTAATCCAGCAATCCAGTCAAACAAGCATTTATTAAGTACCTACTATATGACAGACTTCATGTTTGGCATCAGAGATAAAAAGACATAATTCCTGAGTTAAACCTTGGAAGAAACCCAGGATTCTCCCCCCGCCTTTTTTTTTTTAAATTAAAGGTTTTTATTCTCAAAATATATGCATGGATAAATTTTCAATATTGCCCTGCAAAAACTTGTGTTCCAAATTTTTCTCCCCTTTTTCTTACTCCCATCCTTATATGACCAGTAATCCAATATATGCTAAACATGTTAAAATATATTCTATCCAATATAAATATAAAGATTTTTACAAATCATGCAGCACCATAAAAATCAGATCAAAAAGTAATAAAAATGAGAAAGAAAACACAATGCAAGCAAACAACAAAAAGTGAAAATGCTATTTTGTGGTCCACACTCAGTTCTCATAGTCTTCTCTCTGGGTGCAGATGACTCTTCATCACAAGACCACTGGAACTGGCCTCAATCATCTCATTATTGAAGAGAACCATGTCCATCAGAATTGATCATTGTATCGTCTTGTTGTTGCCATGTATAATAATCTCCTGGTTCTGCTCATTTTACTCAGCATTAGTTCATGCAAGTCTCTCCAGCCCTCTCTGAAATCATCCTGCTGGTCATTTATCATAGAATAATAATATTCCATAACATTCATATACCATAACTTATTCAGCCATTTTTAAATTGATTAGTATCCACTCAGTTTCCAGGTTCTTGCCACTACAAAAAAAGGCTGCCACAAATATTTTTGAACATCTGTGTCCCTTTTCTTCCTTTATGATTTCTTTGGGAATCTGATAGAAATACTGCTGGATCAAAGGATATGCACAATTTGATAGCTCTCTCAATATAGTTCCAAATTGCTGTCCAGAATGTTTGGATCATATCACAACTCCACCAACAAAGTATCAGCATCCAAGTTTTCCCACTTTTCAACTTCTCATTTCTTCAACATTCATCATTATTTTTTCCTGTCATCTCAGGCAATCTGAGAGGTGTGTAGTGGTATCTCAGAGTTGTCCTAATTTGCATTTCTTTGATCAGTAGTGATTTTGAGTATCTTTTCATATGACTAAAAATGGTTTCAATTTCTTCATCTGAAAATTGTCTATTCATACCCTTTGAATATATTTCATATTGTCTGCAAAAAAATGATAATTTGGTTTCCTCATTATGTACTGTAATCCTTTAATCTCTTTTTCTTCTCTTATTGCCAAAGCCAGTATTTCTAATACAATATTGAATATTAATGATAGTGGACAACCTTGTTTCACCCCTTAATTTATTGGGAAAGTTTTGGTTTGTCGTCATTACATATGATGCTTGCTGATGGTTTTAAATAGATGCTACTGATCATTTTAAGGAAAATGCCATTTATCCCTTTGCTCTCTATTGTTTTAATAAGAATGGGGTTGAATTTTGTCAAATGCTTTTTTTGGATCTATTGAGATAACAATATGATTTTTGTTAGTTTGATAGTCAATTACTAATAGTAATTGTTTTCCTAATACTAAATCAGCCTTGTATTCCTGGTATAAATCCTGCTTGATCGCGGTGCATTATTCTGGGGATGACTTGCAGTAATCTCTTTGTTAATATTTTATTAAGATATTTGCATCAATATTCATTAGGGAAAATGGTCTATAATTTTTTTCTCTGATTTGACCTCAGATGGTTTTGGTATCATTGCTCTATCTGTGTCATAAAATGAATTTGATAGGTCTCCATCTTTCCCTATTTTTTCCAAATAATTTGAATAGTATTGAAATGCATTGCTCTTTAAATGCTTGGTAGAATTCACATGTGAATCCATCTGGCCATGGAGATTTTTTTTTTTGCTAGAAGCTGATTAATAGCTTGTCTTATTTCTTTTTTCAAAAATGGGACTAGTTAAGTAATTTATTTTTTCTTCTGTTAATCTGGAAAATCTATATTTTTGTAGGTATTCCTTCATTTCACTTAGATTATCAGATTTATTGACATATAGTTGGGCAAAATAACTCCTAATTATTGTTCTAATTTCCTCTTTATTGGTGGAAAGTTATTTTTTCATTTTTGATACTAATAATTTGATTTTCTTCTTTTCTTTTACTAACAAAATTAAAGGTTTATCTATTTTGTTGGGTTTTTTTATATGTCCAATTCTTAGTTCTATTTATTAATTCAACACTTTTTTATTGTCAATTTTATTAATCTGCCCTTTTATTTTCAGAATTTCAAATTTGGTATTTATTGGGGGGGGTTAATTTCTTTTTTTTCTAGCTTTTTTTTTTAGTTGTGAGCCCAATTTCTCTATTTTCTGGAAGTAAACACCTAGAAATATAAAATTTCCCCTAATAACTGCTTTGGCTGCATTCCACAAGTTTTGGTATGCTGTCTCATTATTGTCATTCTCTCAGATGAAATTATCAATTGTGTCTGTGATTTTTGTTTCACCCACTCATTCTTTAGGATTAGATTATTTGCTTTCCAATTAATTTTTGGTCTATTTACCCCTGGCCTTTTATTGCATGTAATTTTTATTGTATTATGATCTGAGAAAAAATTCATTTATTATTTTTGCCTTTCTGTATTTGATTTTGAAGTTTTTATGTTCTAATACATGATCAGTTTTTGTACAGGTTATATGTACTGCCAAGAAAAAAGTATATTCTTTTCTGTCTCCATTCAATTTTCTTCAAAGGTCTATCATATTTGACTTTTTCTAGAATTCAATTTACTTCCTTAACTTATTTATTATTTATTTTGTTGTTCAATTTATCTAGTTCTGAGAGAGCAAGATTATGATCATCTACTAGTATAGTTTTGCTGTCTAATTCTTCTTGAAGCTCTTTTAATTTCTCCTCCAGGAATTTGGTTGCTATACCATTTGTTGCATATATATTCAATATTGATATTACCTCATTATCTATGGTATCATTTAGTAGGATGTTGTTTCTTTCCTATCTCTTTTAATTAGATCTATTTTTACTTTTGCTTGATCTGAGATCAGGATTGCTATTCCTGCTTTTTTTAAATTCAGCTGAAGCATAGGAGATTCTTCTCCAGCCTTTTACTTTTACTCTGAATATATCACTCTGCTTTACATATGTTTCTTGTAAACAACAAATTGTAGGATTCTGGCATTTAATCCAATCTGCTCTCTGCTTCCTTTTTATGGGAGAGTTCATCCAATTCACATTTTTTTTGGGGGGGGGCTGAGGCAATTGGGGTTAAGTGACTTGTCCAGGGTCACACAGCTAGGAAGTGTTAAGTGTCTGAGACCATTTTTGAACTCAGGTCTTCCTGACTTCAGGGCTGGTGCTCCATCCACTGTGCCATCTAGCTGCCCCCATCTCATTCACATTTGCAGGTAAAATTACTAATGCTGTATTTCCTGTCATCTTGTTTCCCCCCAGTTATACATTTTTCTTCCCTTTCCCCCTTTTCTTCTTCCCCAATATTTTGCTTTTGACCACTCCCTCCTTCAAACAGCTCTCACCTTTCCTTTCCCTTTTCCCCTCCTGCTTTCCTATAGGATGATACAAGCTTCTCTGTGAAGCTGAATGTTTTTGATATTCTCTCTTTGAGCCAAATCTGATGAGAGTAAGATTTACACAATTCCCTCAATTCCAATAGATCTTTTTTGCCTGTTCATGAGATGTAATTTATCCCCATTTTTGGCTCCATTTTCCTCTTCTTCTAGTAGAATCACCTTTCCTCCTCAAATTTCTTTTTTATATCATCACAATAAAATGAAAATTGTACCAGTATTCCCTAAGTATACCCATAATAGTGATACAGATCTCAGGAGTGAAACATATCATCTTCCCCTATAGAAATATAAGCTTCTTAACTTTTAAAAAATATTTTTTTTATTTTCTTTTTACCTTTTTATGCTTCTCTTGAGTTTTTATTTGAATATCAAATTTTCTATTCACCTCTGGTATTTTTATCAGAAATAAATGAAATGCACCTGTTTCATTGAATGTCCATCTTTTTCCCTGAAAGATAACGTTCAGTTGTTCTGGATACTTGATTCTTGGCTGTAATCCAAGTTCCTTTGTCTTTTGGAATATCAGATTCCAAGCCTTTGATCCTTCAAAGTGGAAGATGCTAAATCGTGGGTAATCTTGATTTTGACTCTGATATTTGAATTGTTTCCTTCTGTTTGACTGCAATATTTTCTCATTGATCCAATAATTCTGAAATTTAGCTATGCTGTTCCATGGAGTTTTCATTTTGGGGTCTCTTTTAGGAAGTTACCAATGAATTCTTTCAATAGTTATATTCCTCTCTGTTCTAAGACATCCAGGCAGTTGTACTTGATGATTTCCTGAAAGATGATGTCTAGGTTATTTTTTTCATTATGGTTTTCAGGAAGTCTAATAATTCTTAGATTAGTTCTCTTAAATCTATTTTCCAGGTTAGTTGCTTGTCCACTGAGGTATTTTATGTTTTCTTCTATTTTTTTTTCTTTTTTCTTTATTTCTTTTTTTTTTTTTTTTGGTTTTGTTTGACTGATTCTTGAAGTCTCATTGAGTCATTCATTTGCATTTGTCCAATTCTAATTTTTAGTGAATTATTTTCTTCAGTTAGCTTTTTTAATCTCCTTTTGCATTTCACAAATTGAACTTTTAAATGAAGTGTTTTGTTCATTGTATTTTTTTCCATTTCACACATTCTGGTTTTCAACCAATTGGTTTCTTTCTCATAACTACGTTGTAAGGAGTTATATGTTTTTTTCCATGTCATCAGATCTATTTTTAAGGAGTTTTCTTCAGATAATTTCTGTTTTTCTTTTTTCAGACCCTCTCGCAAAGTTCTCATTTCCTTTCCCCAATTTCCTTCTGTCTTTAAAGATCATTTTTGAATTCTTCCATCAGAGCCTTGTGAAAAAGGGACTAACTCATATCACCCTTTGAGTCTTCATCTGGAAATGATTTGCCTTCAAGATTCTCAGGGTTTGAGATCTGTTCTTCTCTTTCTCCATAAAAGCTATTTATGGTCAGAGTTCTTTTTGCTTTTTTACTCATTTTTATTAAAGATTGAGGTCTGCTTTTAAAGCAAAGGGGTGAAAGATGCTTTAGGTTGTCCTGGGCCAGTGCTTCTGACTGACTTCTGGCGCTGGATAGGTAAGGCCAGGTCCTGTGTTTTGGGGGGATCAGAGGTTCACTATTTGCATTTTATATTTGCTTTGGATGTCTCACAGTTAATCTGCTGATCCACTGGCTTTTAACCAGGGCAGCATAACCTAAGAACCTCCCAGTAGATTCCCTGGTGTCAGATGCTGAAACACCCTGGTTTCCTATCCCAACTCCTTTTTATGCAACTGCACTTAGCCACCTTCCTCAGTGCCTGATTGAAACATGCCTTTTCTGAAGCTAGTCCAAAGTATCTTCTGCAGGAAATTTGCTATGCTCCAAGTATTTGTGGGTTCTGTCACTCCAAAACTACTTCAAAGGCTTGATTTGGTGGTGATCTGAGGGACACTTGGAGGAGCTCTGATAAAGACTTGTCAACTCTCTGTCATCTTGGCTCCACCTGAAACCCAGGATTCTTAAAGTCACTATTAAAGACAAAATGTAAAAACATATTCTGGGTAGGTTGAAATGTTTTTTTTTAAATTCAATCTTACTTATTTAAATTTTTCTCCAGTTACATCCAACACACACACAAAATATTTTTACCTTTGTTTTTTTTTAAATTTTTGAGTTCTAGGTGCTCTCCTTTACCCCACCCATAGTTAAGAAACCACTTATGAAGCTATACAAAACATTTCCATAGAAATCAACTTGTGAAAAAAAAAATAGATCTCTGACCCTGATGAAAATAAAAGTCTTCAAGAAAAATTAAAGAGAGAGAAAGAGAAAGAGAAAAAGAAAATGCTTTAATTTGTATTCAGACTTCTCTGTATATGGATAGAATTTTTCATCGAGTGGAGGATTGTACTATTGAGAACTGCAAAGTCATTCAGAGCTGGTCATCCCAGAACATTGCTATTCCTTTGTATGTAGTACATTTCACTTTGCTTGAGTTCATGGAGGACATTCCAGGGTTTTTTTTGTTTGTTTTGTTTTATTTTGTTTTTCCTGAGAGCATCCTGCCCATCATTTCCCAAAGAACAATTTCATTATAAACACACACACTTTTTATTGAGTCATTCACCAACTGATGAGTATTCCCTTAACTTCCATTTTTTCACCCTGAGATGAGAGTTGTCATGATATTTTTTGTACAGATACGTCATTTTCCATTTTTTCCCACATCTCTTTTGTTATTCATGCCAAGTAATGGTGTTGTTGGTCAAATGCTATGCATGAGTTTAAGTGCTTTGGGTACAGATTATATTTTTTGATCATTTATCAATTTGTGGCATAGCTTTTATGTTTTAATAAATTTGACTCAGTTGCCTATATGTTTGAGAAATAAAGTCTTATTAGAGAAGCTTTGAAATTCATTGTACAATTCCTCTTGCTAACTGTATTTTCCCTCATTTTTTCTCTCCTTTCAAGTTGTCACTCCTCAAAAATACTGAACACTCCCTCCCCCAATATTCTCTCTCTTTAGTACATTTCCCTCCTTCCCATATCCCATTCTCCTTTTTCATTCAGGGTAAGATATATTTCTATACCCCTATTGATTATGTATGTTATTTTCTCTTTTTTGTCAATTCTGATGAGAATAAGGTTCACTCTCTCACTCTTTCCTCCTCCTCTTGCCCTCCACTGTAAAAGTTTTTTCTTGCCTCTTTTTTATGGCAAATAATTTGCACCATTCCACTCTTTTCTTTCCTTTCTCCCTGTACATTCTTCTCTCACCCCTTAATTTCATCATTTTTTTAAAAAAAGATATTATTCCTTCATATTCAACTCACACCTTTGTCCAATGTCTTTATATACTCCTTATACTTGCCATAATAATGAGAAACTTCTAATGAGTTACAAATATCATCCTCCTGTGTAGAAATGTAAACAGATAAATTTAATTAAGCCACTTTCCTGATTACCTCCTTATACTTTTCCTGAGTTTTGTACTTGAAAACTCAAATTTTCCATTCAGCTCTGGTCTTTTTATCATAAATGGTTGAAAATTCTCTATTTCAATGAATTACTTTTTCCCCCCTGAAGGATTATTCTTAGTTTTGCTGAGTAGCTAATTCTTGGTTGCAATCCTAGCTCCATTGCTTTCCAGATTATTAGATTCCAAGGCATCTGGTCCTTTAGTATAGAAGCTGATGAATCTTGCAATATCCTGCCTGTGGCTCCATTATACTTTCTTTCTGGATGCTTGTAATATTTTTTTTTTCCTTAACCTGGAAGTTCTGGAATTTTGGCATAATATTCCTGAGAGGTTTTATTTTGTTATCTCTTTCAGAAGGTGATTGGTGGATTCTTTCAATTTCTATTTTACCTTCTGTTTCTAGTATATCAGGACAATTTTTCTTGATAATTTTTTTAAATAAAGCTTTTAATTTTCAGCCTTGATAATTTCTTGAAAGATGATGTCCAGGCTCTTTTTTGACCATGACTTTAAGGTAGACCAATAATTTTAAAATTAACTCTCCTGGATCTATTTTCCGGGTCAGTTGTTTTTCCAATTAGATATTTCACATCCCCCCCCAATTTTTTCATTTTTAAAATTTTGCTTTATTGTATCTTTATTTCTCATAAAATCAGTAGCTTCCATTTGCTCAATTAAGGAATTATTTTTCTCATTGGGCTTCTGTACCTCCTTTCCCAATTGGCCAATTTTGCTTTTTAAAGCATTTTTCTCCTCATTAACTTTTTGAATTTCCTTTTGCATCACTCTCAATTCACTGCACTGACCTTTGGAGTCCTCCCTGGTGTTTCCAGGTTGAGTTCAAAAGCCTGTAGCACTACTGCTGATTCACAGTTCCTGCCTCACTGATGCTAGGTTCTGCCTGGGGTTGGGCCCAGGAATGGGGCTAGGCTGGATTGAGATTACAGATAGGATCCTACCCTGGTGTCTCAGACTTTCCTGCTGACCTTCAATTCATCTTTGACTGCCACTGATTCAAAGTCTGGGCTATGGCCTGGGCCAGGGCTGTGACCAGGATTGTGTTGATGCAGCTTGCACCAGGACTGCAAACTAGACTTCTACCTTGTTGTTACAGACTTTTCCTGCTGACTTTTCAAATTCTTTTCAGCTAGAAAATGTTCTACTCTTGTACAAAAAATCTGGGGAAAAAGTATAATGTTTTTCAACAAAACACAAAAATCACAATACATATATCTTTTCAAGATATCACAGTCCTTTCTAGCACCAATACTCTTTTGATTATACTGAAAAGAAATATGAAAATGAAATATGAAATATGGCATACCATATTGTCTGGCCACCTGAATTTCACCCAGAGGCCACAGAGAAATACATGTTTGACATCAATAGATTGTAGATCCATACACACAGAATAAATATTTGTAAAAACAAATGAATGTATAAAAATTATATATAAATTATTTTATTTAATTAAGTTAAATCAATATTTTGTAGCACCAAGGAAACTAGGTATTTAGGAAAATTTGAACTTTTAAAAAATGCATCAAAGAATAAATGTACAGCTTTCTTATAATCTGTAGTACAAATGTAAAATTTCAAATCTTCTTATCTATATCAATTCCTGAGAAAAGTATTAACTAAAATTTCAAAACTGGCTAATGGTAAATTATTAAACAGAGTCCATTATGTAATTACATTTAAAATTTAATATAAGTTAAAGAGAAATAGACATGGAAATTTGGTAATTGTTGACTCATTAACCTAGTAATGGAAAAAAAAATCAATCAACTCCTTAGTACTCCAGATGTAGTCATTTGCCCCATTTCTTTATCTAATTTTAAGTCATTGACTTACGGACTTTGTCAGGAGCACACCTCACTTTATGATTTTTTTCTTTTTTTCTTTCTTTAATTTAAATCCCCCATTCTTTCTCTTCCCCTTCCATTATTTCTTATCCCTTCCACACACACCACCCATCTCCCTTCCTTGTTTCAGTATAGGTCTCTGTGTCTTGACTTTGTTCTCACTTTCTCATTAGGAATTTGAATTTGAGAATGTAACTGACTTTACAAGGGACAAATAATACATAAGATAGGGGATTAAGATTCAAGTTCTCTGACTACATATTCTCTAGCTAGTCTGCTAAAAGTGCTTTTATGCCCCTTCATTCATTCGGCCAAAAAATGGATTACATCTTTCATTTAAGTAAGGATTCGTTAACTTTGTATGTTCATTGACTTATGAGAAAAAATACTAAAGTTTTCCTATGAGAGTGGGATGATCACAGGGAATTCAAAGTGAAGGAATAAAAAGTCTCAGAATCATAGGCTTTAGAGCTGAAATAGACACACAAATCTTCAAGTCTGATTCGCTCATTTTACTAATGAAGAAAATGGAACTGAAAAGGGGAATATGATTCAACTAAGATAACTTAGTATGATAAATTACCTGGGGCAGTATTTAAACCCAGATATATCAATTACATGTCTAGAGTTTTTTCTACTGCATACAAGTTAAAGTATATACCAATCAATCCACCTTCCCAAAGTCCCCATCTCCCAAAGAGAGATAACATATCAACAATAAAAAGAATATTGAGCATAGAATCAAAAAATGAGTTCTACTTTTTTCTACTCTTTACTATCTATATAGTTTTGATAAAGTCATCCCCTCTACCCCCCTTCCAAACTCTCAGTTTTCTTACCTATAAAGTATGGGGATTGAGCTAGTTAATCTTTTCAGTCCTTTCTAGCTTTGAATTACATTTCAAGTTTCAGATTTTGAATTTATTTCTTCAAAAACCTCTTATCATCCCATGGAATCAATTCTGCTCTGAAAGCAACCCAGAATATTTATAGTGAGTAAAGGCACAATTCCTATTGATAATAAAACCTTATTTTCCA
Organism: Myrmecobius fasciatus; assembly: GCA_023553655.1. NCBI lineage: Eukaryota > Metazoa > Chordata > Mammalia > Dasyuromorphia > Myrmecobiidae > Myrmecobius > Myrmecobius fasciatus. The sequence goes on along the minus strand of JAJPUD010005483.1, from coordinate 30,142 downwards.
TTCTGGTCAGTCACATCTATGGTCCAAAACACTTTACTTCATCAAATACTTCTACCCTCCTGGTAGAGATGGCTGAGGAAGACTTGCTGTGAACTAGTCTGTTTAGACTTTGAGTACTAGCCTGGCTCAAGGGAAACTATAAGAAAGGAAAGTTGAATAGAAAGCTGCTGCCATTTTGAATTTTCATGGAAGATGGAGAATTAGCATTGGGTAATGCCTTAGAAATATGCAAATAGCACACAGATGTCAGCTAACTTGGGCACTGAAGCTGGGTTCCTGAGTAGTGCAGAAGGATTTATGATTTTAGGTACAAAGGAACCCATGAACCTTTGTTAGTAACTCCAAAGTAAAGGAGGATAACTCAGCAGATGCAAAGGGCAATAAAGCAGGGTACTACTGTTAGTTGCTCAGTAACCAATTCCCTAGTTTGGGGCAGCACCCTGTCAGTTGCCAGGCACAGCTCCCTCTCTGAGCTCACCTGACAAAAGGCTGCCAGAAAACAGAGCCCATCTTAAGGCAATGCTGAAGAGCTAGGATGCTATAAATCAATTCTAGCAACATGCAGGTGCAAATGAGGCAATTTGATTTTAATTGCTTTTTTTCACTCTAATAGTCAGTAAATAAAGTCATAAAATTAAGGAGCTGTAATAACCTGAAAAACATATGCAAAATGAGGCACTGAGTTTCTTCTATCTCAACCTTTTTTCTCTCTCCTTTCTCATTGGGAAATATCTTTTTGACTTCCTGACCATACTTAATCACAGAATTGAGTCAGGTGAAAAGTCCATCTCACTTTTTATGAGGTTCCTAAAGGAAGAAATTTGAATGGAATTAATCAGTCAAGTTATGAAAACATATAACTGAGTTTTATATAATTTATAGGTAAAAGTATCTTCAGAGACCATATAATCCAAACTCCTTATTTTAAAGATAAGGAGTCTTTCAAAGAGTTTTCTCTTTGGACTAAAGATAAATCCAGTGTCATATAGCCTGACTTAGAGTCTGAGAAGTATAGATTTGAGGGAATCACAAGAATAAGCTAATCCAAGTCTGCATGAATTAGAAATATCCTCTCTAAATTTCTTTAAAGATAGGCATTTTTTTTTGTAAAGGCAGTCATGCAGATTATTTTTGAACAAAACATAAGTTGGAGCATTCCAATTCTGAATAATACATCAATTGTGTAACAAGACGGAATCAAATTCAATCATCTACTCTTCTCTTGTATTCAATTTCATATTTGTGATTTGATTTCAATTATAAAGCACTTATTACACATCTACCATGTGCCAGGCACTATGATTGATGCTGGGGATACAAGTAGAAAAGATAGAACAATCCACACTTATCAGCGAGTTTGCATCCTAGTGGGAGGAATAATGAATGTATATTCATAAATGTATACATACATACATGCATATAAACATGTAGATATTCATACATATATTGTAATGAATATATTTGCACATATGAGTGCACACATATACACACATGCACAAAATAAATACAAGGCAAATTCAAGAGAATGGGGTCTTTGGTATTTGAGGAGGGGAAAAGCAAGAAAAATTTCACATAGAATGTGACTTGTAAGCTTTATCTTGAAAGGAGAGATGGCCTCTCTGAGACAGACTTGAGGAGTTAGTATGTTCTAAGAAGAATGTGTGCAGGGTAGCCAAAAGATGGAATGTTATATGAGAGAAAGAAAAATATCTGTTTCTTTGAATTGTAAAATGTGAGAAGTAAAATAAAATATAATAGAATGAAGTTGGAGTCAGATTGTGAAGAACTCAAAATTAAATAGAGGAGCTTATCCTATATTTTTACCCTAGATGCAAAAGTAATTTATGGCATAGTCACAACAGCAGAGTGAACTAATAAAATTTGGAAAAAACAAAAACATAGGCCATTAACTCTGTCTTACTTTTTAGTCTCCCCTCCTCTACTGGTCTATATTATCACTAACATGCTTTACATCCCCCTTGCAGCTTTTCTGCCTCTTTGTCAATGTAAGCAATTTTGATATAAAGGTAAGACCTTGACAAGAAAAAAAAAGTATTGTGGTCTTGAAGCCTAAGAAATCTCAACATGCACAAAGATAGTGTGGAAAGTGAAGAAGTAAAGATTTTTATCACTATAGAAATGTTCATTTGCAATTACTAGAAAGACTTACACTAAGTTAAAAATATTTTTATAATGATAGACTTTGAAGTAGAGAGCATGTGCTTTATCATTTTTATTTTATAGATTAGGAAACTGAAAAACTATTAAGAAAGGAAAAAGACTTGCCTAAGTTTAAAGGATACTCAAGCTTCAAACACAGGATTTAAATTAGAGGCTTTTCTGAATGTGACCCTTATACTCCTACTACAACATACTCTTAGAAATCACTAATAACTCTTTGAAAACTCTTAAAAACTCTAAGAAAACTACTAAAAAATTCAACTTTTCCCCCCTCCAAACTAACATGTTATTTGTAATTTTTGAAGCACTTATTAAGCACAAAATTAAATTTATAAGAAAGACATTAAATTTTCCTTACAAAAGAGACTGCAATGGAATCAGGCACCTGGGTATTGATTCATTATATAGAAGCCTTATTAAGAATAAGATCTTTTATGCTGATCTTTATGTAACTAGAGGCTTAGCTAAATAACCTAATTTTTATTGAATTTAATAATAGGCACTAAACAAATTTCTGTTAAATGAACATTTAACAAGCACAAAATTTGAACACAACATGTCCCGAGCTCATCTTGGAGTCAGGAAGACCTGAATTGAATTGAAGAATCTTTTTTGATAAAATCTGGTTACATGATCCCGAGTAGATAACTTAATTTTTCAATATTCTAAACAAATCTCTACAAATTTAAGTGGTGTAAAAAAAAAATTCTGACCTCTGTCGGTAGAATGGGTGTCCTTACTTAGGTATTCCTCATCTCAATGAAATCACAAATCTGATTTATATAACTAATTGAATACTGCTGCTTTAGAGGCTTTCTGATGGGGAAAAGCACAATGTCTTTTTGATTGAGTTTTATCAAACTACCTTAAATTGATGACTACCTTAGTAGAGAATGCATCGTCTCCTCTTTAGTTGGAAATCTTTATTTGAGTTGTGAAGACATGGTATTAGGCTGCCACTGAGACACCATCATTTTATTCTGTGGATGCTTTTTCCTTGTCTCCTCATTTCGATGTAGTTTTCAAATCCCCAAAGCATCCAGAAAATGAAAATACAGTATTTTGATGATGTCTCAAATTTATTCTGGGTCAGGCAGGATGGAGAACAAGTATCTTGATGATTTCTTTTTATAGGTGTGCTCTGGTAATTATCTGGGAGCATCTTGTTATTTGAAAGGAAGATTCTGCATCAAAAAAAAAAAAATCAAACATAAAAAAATAGGCCAAGTATACACCAGGGAAATATAATTGGGTTCTATGCCCCCCAAGCAAATAATCTACACAGCCTCAAGAAATGGAGGAAGGGATCAACACGATTAACTCTGTTCTTAGAGTTTAAGGAGGCTTGGGGGAGGGTTCCTGGGATACTTAAAATGTGGTATGGCTATGCATAAGCTCCCTTAGTTACCTGAAGATATTTTATTACTTATAAGGATCTTCAATTTCAATTCAATAAGTATTACATCTAACCCTTTAGCTGATTGTTTCATACATTACTGGGTTAATAAAATCCTCATGTAATGACCAATCTTCTGGTCATCAGACTCCACAAATAAGAGTGGTCATCAGATAATAGACACATGATCTATTTGGAAGCACCAATTTGAAAGCTTCACAACTTAGTGTAGGAACTGCTAAAGCTTAATTCTATTTACATAATATTTGGATCTATCATCACCTCTCTAGCCTGATAAGACATCAGAGTGTGCTGATTTTAACAAAATGCTAACATTAATTTGAGGAGGAAACAATTAACAAGATAGAGGAGCATGTGGGATCAATGTGGAACATTAGAGAGAAGGCAACACTGTTACTGAGAAAATCTTAGGTCCTTCCACTGATAATCAGGTTAACAAAGTGGGAACCTCTTATGGGAAAATTGAACTTTTTATTCTGCAAAATGCAGCAAAGAATTTTCATATCATTTATTTCATAGGATGTCTAAGTAGTAATTGAGATAACATACGTAAAATATTATATGAGCAAAAAGAATATGATATAGCTTGTAGGAAATATTGTTTGTCTATTGTTTGTCTATTTGTATTGTTTCTTTAGAGGAGACAAATCAAATGGGCAACTCTACTCTAACTTACCAGCCTTTATTGTTGTAAAACCAATCTAGGATAACTCTACTTTGAACACAACAATATTATACTAAAAATGAAAAGAAAAAGATCAAAATATTCTCAAATAGCACAAAATGCAAAAATATTTTATGCACCATGATGTATTTTATATGTTTTTATGTATTAAACTATAGAAATGCTATTTAAAGAGTTTCAGAGATCAAAGAAATATTGTTTTATTTTGTTTTTTTTCCTGGTAAATCCTAAATTGTAATACTAAAATTTTAACTGAAGATGGCTCTAGTAGAGAATATTTTTAGGTTCAAATTAGTGTGAATAAGGAATTTTATGATGTGAACACATATATTCAAATAGCACTATTTGAAATTATAATATGTAAATATATCATTGGTTCTAGCACAATGGAAATATTGACAACTGATTTGAATAATGCAACCACTTCAGGGGATTATTTGTAATAATCGGGACCTATCTATTCTTTTCAAGTTTCTTTCATATTTAAATAATCTCAAAACAAGAAGGTCTGATGCTGATGGAATGGCAATTTCAGCCAGGCTCATATGCAGTTACACTACAAAGTAAGTATGTGATCAATTGTAGGATTATGGACCTAACATGGTCCAGTTCAATAGTTTGAAGTAATAATCAATACATAAAAATGAATAGAGTAGATATAGGTGCAGTTAAAATAGTTTTTGAGGTGTATTCTCTTAAGTAATATGTTGAAGGAAGTTTTAATATATTGTTGTGGTATTATTCAGCATGACTCCTTGCTGTCAATTGTTCAATGATTTCCTTACATATTCAAAGAATTATTTCTAGTCCTTTAAGGTCTTGACAGTAATTTTGTCTCTCATTACAGGACCAGACTGGCTAAGTTGGGAGATAGTCTTCAGTAGAAAGTTGTTCAAGAGGCAATACAAGTTTTCATTGTTTTTTTAATTTTATTTTGTTGTTTTTTGTTTTATTTTGTTTATCTTTGCCACATAAGAAGATAGTACAATACTGCATAAAGATCTTCTAAATACTGTGAAGGGAGTACTTGTAGAATACTGAAATAATAGATGATTAATATATTTGAAAGGAGTATATAGTCAATATTTCTATCACGCTTTGGTCTAAGGCAGAAATACTCATAATTTATCTTATCTTTTTGGTATTCGTATCTATGCTGAAGAGCACAGAAATACATGCAGGAAAAAAAAGGTATGTATATATTATGTATGTATGCATAAAACATATATATAGATAGATAGATAATTTCACTTTAAAAGTCATAGTATTTTCTAAATTGCTAGTATACTATTTTATACATGTTTAGATACATATCTGTATGCATATACATTTATAATGTACTCAAGTGTGTGTCACAGGCACTTAGTAACTGTTTATATATGTACACATATCTATAACTATATAAGAACTCACATTTATGTGATGCTTTATAATTTATTGAAATTGTCAAGTTCATGATCTCAATTGATCCTTATAATAGTAAAGGAAAGATAATACAAGCATTTTTATTCCCATTATAGTGATTAGGAAGTTCAGAAAGATTAGTTTGGCCAAGATCCCACAGTTAGTAAGGGACAGAGGTGGGTACAGCATTCACAATCTCTGATTTCAAATCCCATGTTTTATTTGTTTTGTTTTCACTCTACAATCTTCCTGAATCTAAAATCAACCAACAAGCATAACTTGTGCTTCAGTGCTATACCCCATTGGCATTCATGCTCACAATCTAGTCAAAATTCTAACATATCCTTATAAAATGAATGGTATAGAATTCTCCTTTTTTAAGGAAGGGATACAAGTAGAATTTGGAGTGGAGCACAAATGTTGATTCTCTCTTCCCTCTCACATGCATCCCTAGTCATGTGTAATCAGACACAGAGATTTAAATACAGTTAAATTTTGAAGAATCAAAAATAGACTTTTCACATAGGTGAACAAAAATTCCTATATATATTTAATTATATGATCTTACAATAACTAGCTCTGTGTTTCATCATCAAAAAATTTAAAAAAATTCTTTCATATACTGACTATATATAGTGACATATATGGTTATATACTGACCAGAAAACTATTTTTAGGGTAGTCAAATCATTTAAGCAATCTGAAACATGATTACTCATCTATAAAACAGTCCTGGATATAGTCTTGTGATTTCATTGATATAGAGAATTTTCTTGTGAGAAAAATGCTTATACCACTATAATTTTATATTTTCTTTGCAACTTTCAGCCTTACAGAATTTACCAGGGCAGTGATGTCAGATTCAAATGAAAAAGATTCCTGCAGGTTACATATTGACTTTAAAAGTCATAAATTAGCATTATCTATGTTGCATTGAATTTTTATTTATTTTGCTAAACATTTCACAATTACATTTAATCTATCTGGGCCTGCGATTCCAGGGTTTGAGTCTGACACCTCTGTGCTAGAACAGGTAGTATTTAATATTTGATGATATGCCCTCAGTCACACAGTATATATCAAAGAATGGACTTAAAACCAGGACTTCCTACTTTTGAGTATAATCTTTTATTTACTAGGTCACATTAGTATTATTTTTGTTATCTAATTTACAGGGTTGTTTTGAAAATCAAATGAGATAATATAATCTGTATATATTATGACATCTAGTCATATATATCATATAGTCATATATATATGTGTGTATATATATATATATCATAGACATATATATATATATACATATATATATATATATATAGTGACATCTAGATGCACTGTAGGGGCCAAGTTGTCTGTTTTTACCTTATTTCTGCCTCTTCTAACCAGGCTGAAAACCTCAATCTTATTAATGCCTCCTGAACTGACCAAAGCTAACCTTTCTCCTCTAGTCCTTTGTCCTTATTCTTTTGCCCTTCCTCTCTCGATAAAAAAAAAAAAAAAAAAGTGAGGAGGACCTAGCCTCGGAATCTGCCTTATAAAGTGCCACTCTGATGATTACAAACAACAGAAATTAAAGACAGGCACATGTTCTGCCGGGCAGAGAGAAAGAAACCCTCAGGTTCCATTTCAATTTTGCCCTTGGGAATTTAACTATGAAACATAGGATAAACAACTCATAAAGTATGCCCCCAGATGGTCTTCTTTATCACCCAACCAAAAGTGAGGTCCTAGCTCATTTATTCTGTGAAATATAAAACGTCCTTGGAGATGCATGCTCCCCCCCCACACACACACACACACACTCCTTAGTACACTCAGGTGAGAGTTACAGACTTAATCAGGAAAACAACAGAGAATGAATTCTGTATGTAAATGAATCAAGATTAAGGAGGGGAAAATACCATGCATGGTGAAATATCTGGAGTAAAAGAAAATCTAAAGGGATATGGTGGGATGGGGAATTCTTTCAGAGAGAGGGAAGGGAACTGAAAAGAGAAAAGAAGCTTTTAATCAGTTGCCCTGACCACCAATGGAGAAAAGGTTTATTACCCCTCATGAAGCGACTCATTCCAACTGTCTCCTTTTATAACTACAGTCTACAGTGTTCATGTGGTTCTACTTGAAAAAAATCTCTTTTTGCTTCTCCTGTCTCTTTGTAGCCTCAAACATTTTGAACAGTGAAATCTTTACCCAAATATTGGGCATTTCATATATATGATTCTCTCTTAGAAACATTCTCACTAGTCCTTGAAAACTTGCAGAAGGGCCTACATAAATTTAAAACAAAAAAAAACCTTCCTAAAATACAAGATACTTTATGTATTTTCTTTTACTAGTTGACTGTTTAAAAATTTTAAAAAGTATTTAAAAGTAATTCATCCCCCCTACTAACTTCTCTCAAGGAAACAAATTAAAACAAAGAGAAATCTCTCAATACATGTATATACATAGTTGAAGAAAAATAAACTATCACATTTTCCATATCCAAAAATTTATGTCTCATTCTATATTTTAAACTTATGATTTCTCTGTCAGGACATCTTCATTTTTTTGAACTTATGTCTTTTCACTGTGGTGACCTGAATTCTCAAATTTTCCAGTTACCTTTTCCTACAATGTAGTTTTTATTGCATAAATCATTATCTTAATTTCTCTACACTTTGCTCTATTTTAATTCATAAATGTTTTCCCAATTTCCTGTGAAATTGTCCATTTCATCATTTCCCATGGCACAATAATATTCCATTATATTCTTACACGACAATTTGTTTAGCCACATTATGATAGAACGGCCTAAATTTTGGTTACCACAAAAAAGTATGAGGGATAAATAGATAAATACTATATACTATATTTTAACAAGATTTATTAAGTAGTTCTCACGTGCCAGAAACTATACCAGGTACTGGGTATAAAGTCAAACAAGAAATCAAACAAACAATCAACTTGTTGTTTTTGTTATTCTTATTCACTCATTTTGAAGAGGACTATCAGATTAATAAATGTTAAGCACCTATGAGGTCAGAGAGGTGATATATTGGACAGAGTGCCTGGCCTGGAGACAGGTAGACCTAAATTCAAATTCCACTTCAGACACTAGCTTGTGTGAGCCCAGGCAATCATTTAGCCCTGTTTGCCTCAAATTCCTCATTTGTCAAAATAAACTGGAGAATATAGAAACTACTAGAGTATCTTTGCTAAGAAAACCCCACATGGGGTCACAAAGAGTCAGAAACAGTGGAAACAAAGGAATAACAGCAAGCCCCTATTATCTGCTAGACACAATACTAGGTCTTTGGGCTTCAAAGACGAGAATGAAAATTGCCACACACCTCAAAGAACTTATAGTCTAGCTGAGGAATACAATATCTATCTATGTAGTTACATATGAATTACATACAAAGTAGGTATAATTAATTTGGGGAATACCTGAAAGGTTTAGTAAAGACTTCATGTAAAAAACTGAACCCTGAAAAAAACTAGGCATTTAAAAAATGTTTCATTGAAAGAAATTAATGGCAGAGGCAGATTAAAAGTACTTGATACCTGAAATTTTGAAAAAAATTAAAATACATAAAGGAAAAATATATACATGTATATATATATATATAGGTATATACATGTATGTAAAATGTATATATTTAAATATATGTGTGTACATAAAAATATCTGTATACATGTGTGTATAATTACACACACACACACACACACACACACACACACACACATATATATATATATATATATATATATATATATACATATGAATACATTGTATTGGGGAAAATGGCCACCAATCAGGGGTGATTTTCACTTATTTGGGGCATTTCCTTTTGTAATGATAGGTAAGATATTCAGTATCTCCATGGATTTGTCTTTGGTTAGAGAAACCAGTGATCATCAACTTATTGATTGTTGGCTAGCCTAATTAATAAATAAATTATTGATCACCCAGAAGCTCTGTTTATTTGTTTGTTTTTCATTCATCACAGTGGAGAGCCAGCATTTCAGGAACAATGGTAGAGGGAAAAGAACAATGCAGTTGAATTATTGCTATAAGTGTTGTAATTTTTGATTAGACATGAAACCTTGGGAAAGGGTTGTGTTTTTAATCTCCTTGGGGCATCAGTCAAATTCTCAGACTATATGATCTAAACTTCATAGATTCTTTCTTACTTTCAGTCATAATAGTTCCAATATAACTGAAAAACTATTCTTTAAATCATGCTGCTCCACTAATCTGGTTTCTCTCTCTCTCTCTCTCTCTCTCTCTCTCTCTTTCTGTATGTGTGTGTGTGTGTGTGTTTGTGTTTAATGCAGTGGCTCGATCAATGACTATGTCCAGTTTTTCCAAAGAAATGTTCCAAAACTCTGGTTCTGATTACAATATGTAACCATACCCCAACAAGTTATTTATTCAGTATGGGATTCTGACTCCATGCAATGTTTTAAATGAAAATTTATATGTTTTCTCCATTAGAAGTCATTCTAATGGAAAAATCATGTTGATCTTTGTTCTCAAGCTGGATATCTAGGATTTGGAAAAAGGTCATGAGTTTAATGAGTACATCTGAGCTCTCAGAAAACAGCATGGTGGAATGGAAATGAACTGAAGTAGTTGTCAGAAGAACTAGACTTAAGTCTTGATTATGTTCCTTACTACCTGTGTGACCTTGCACTAATTATTTCCTCCTAGTTCTCTCTTAGTTTCCTCATCTATAAAAATGAGCAAGGGTGATTAAGTTTAAAGTTCCTTCCAACTCTAATCCTCATGATGGCTGTCATTTAAAATTATTTATTGTGTATGGAGTCATAGATACAACAAAATCCTTATGTGGCCTTTTCTACATTCCTAAGTATTATTATAAGATGAAATATTGTTATTCAATTGGATGGATCAAGTATAAATCAGACTGAATGCAGAATGATGTTCCAGATGACCTCTGGCCTCTTAATACATTCAAAGAACATTGTGTAGGTAACACAAGAGCTGGAATCAGGAGAATTGAATTAAAATCCTGGCTCTGAAATTTACTAGCTGTATGATAATAATCAAATTTCTGCACCTTAATTTCCTTATCAGAAAAAGGTAAATATTAATAATACTTGTATACACACTAGTTCACTGTAGTATTGTTAATAATGTCAAAGAATGAATTTTAAAAATTCCTAGGCACTTACTGAGAACTGAGAAAAATGCTGAGAATCCAAAAAGAAAAGAAAATTAGCCCCTGTTCTTTAAAGAGCTCTCATTCTATTTCTGAGACTAGAAATATACATATATAATGTATATATAGATAGATAGATAGATATGTATATGCATCTACTTTGCTATCATTTCCATTAATAAGACTATATCTTTTTTAATACTGAACTATTTTCTAGTATTATAGGCAAGGTGACAAGGCATAGTTCCCCAATCTTCATTGGCTTTTTGACTTTTGAAGAAGCCAGGATTTCAGCACCTTCTAAAACAATTCATAGAGCATTTCTCCAAAAATGAAGTTTCCCTGGATAATGGCTGCAATCTGGGACAGTTGATCAGCAGTGTAATGGTGGTGTTAGTGGGAATCACGGACCCCTTCTCCATATAAGTTGTTCTCTTATATGACGGCAGTAGTGATTGGGGTAGAAACAAAATAAATGGTCTAAGATATCCAGAATTCGTATTTCTCTTAGAATTTGAGGGGTTGGCTTTCTCCATCAAGTCATAATAAGAGATGGTAATCTAAGTGGTGATATTGGCCTGATCTATCTGTCATATTTCTTCTCTCTCCTCTAAGGTACCTTGCTACTCTGCATACTATATAATTGTGACCTCTAACTCTTGTGAATCACTTGATTAATTAAAGAGAAGTGAAAAGGATGCTGTATTTGGATTTTGAGGATCTGGATTCAAATTTTTACTCTACCTATTACTTGTGTGACATTGGGTAAATTATTCTCTTTTAGAATGACTCAGTTGCTTCATCTATAATGTGAGAGGATTAAACTAGATCAACTCTAAAATCCTTCTAAGTCTAAATTTGCCATCCCTATGATGTGGGACTTAAAGAGTATGGTTGTCTTTTCTACTGAGTTATAGCCCAACTAATGGTCTTTATGAATTATTGTAGCTAAAATTATTACCTAGTGGCCAAATTGTTTGATAGTAGACCTCTGCTAACATGACAATGTTCAACCTTAGAAAATAGACAAAATGTACTACTTCAGCTCAATAATTGTTAGACATTGATGACTTTTAATGACCTTGGAAAATTCATTGCCAGTTCTAACTCAACAAGTTATTAGAATAGTACTACAAAGATAATCCATTCATCAATCTGATTTGAACAATGAGTAATTGATCACTTCCCCATTCATGTGACAAATTCCAAAGAGCCTAAGCTATTAAAAATGGATTCTGACCCATGAGTCCCTAATTTAACCATCTAGAAATGATGCATTGATGTGACTCTAGCCTTAAAACCAAAATTACTGAGCATCTTTCAACCTAGTCAGTACAGAAGTAAAAACAAAACAAAGATTCCCACAGGCTTATTCAGGGAAAGTGATCATGACCTGATTTTTCATTGAAAACATAACAGTGCACTAAAAGCTTGAAGAATAAGACCTGGAGCTCACAAAGAGGGAAAAAAGCAATGATATTCAGTTCACTTCTACAAAATTGATATCTTTTAATTACAACTGTTAATGTGCATGTGATACAGAAGGTGAACCGTTTAATCCAAATAGGCAATTATGGGGGAATATTTTAGTAAAAGTTGGCTAATCATTGTTATTTCCTTTGGCACTCATTTTAATAACATTAATCTTGATAAACTCATTGGGTCCCCACTCACACTGTAATATAACCCTGCAGGAATTATATTGCAATTGAGTTAATTTCATCCATATTTTTTTCACTTTCTAGTTCTATTCTGCTTGTATTTCTTCCCATTTTTTAAATACATACACTTAATTTAGCTTGAAGACAAAAAAGAATTGTCTATTTAGATTTTTCCATAAAGAAAAATGATCTCATTTTAAAATGGGTGGAGATATGCTTAGACACATCAGTAGAGTATAGAATGAGGTGCTATGGGTCACAGTGAGGACACAGAAAGCAAACCTTCAAGGGAGACATAGAGTATTTTTATCCTATACATGTCTTGATATTTCTGTTTATCTGCAAAATCCTGTCATCTATTTTGATTTGTTTCTGAGTTTCAATAAGCAACATTATGTCCATGATGCTGAAAAAAGATGAAGAGAAAGCAATTTAATTTAAAAAATGATTTTAGCGTATGGATTTTAAAAATTTGAATTCATTATCAAACAGATTTTGATATTCTTGTGTGGGTTTTGTGTAGGGGGATGTGTCTCTTCTGGCTGGCTGTTTCAGGAAGATGCTTGAGGAAAAAGAAAAGTTTTTTTTTTAAAGAATCAATGTTCTAGTTCCCCAAGTACATTTTTTTAAAAAATTTGGTAGAAAGTTGACAACAAAAAGTTTATAATTGTCTGTATCCCAACACAGAATAATAGTCTTCAAGTTGGGGATGTGAGAATTCAGTTCTCTCTCTTTTTTCCTTTCTGGACACTTATCCCTAGCTAATTGAAGTCATTAAGTAATTCACTCATTCATTCACTTATTTATACATGTGTACATTCCACAAACATATAGTGAACAAGATAGTTCTAGGATTAAGTAAAAAGATCAAAAAGGAGGCACTATAAATTAATGCAATAAACCAGGAGATCAATGTTCAGAATTTTGGCCCCAACACTTAATAATTGTGTGCCTTTGGCTAAGATACTTTCCATTTTTGAGTTTCAGATTCCTCACCCCAAAAATGGAGATTATAACATTTGTACAAATCATCTTATTCAGTCAAATCATTGTGTGGAATGAATTTTGTAAAATTCAACATATTATAGAAAGATGATACACTCATGATGGCTCTCACAAATAAGAACAAGACACTAGCTTTACTTCCTAAAAACTTATCTATTTAGACATATGAGATACATTTCTGAGTCATTTAGCATATACTGGCTTGTGTAGAATGTATTTTATAAACCATAAAAATCTATATCAATACCATCTTTTTATTTTTTTATTAAAAGCTTTTTTATTTATAAAACATGAGTGATTTTTCTACATTGACCTTTGCAAAATTTTTTTTGTTCCAAGCTTTTCCCCTCCTTCCCCCCACCCCCACCCCTAGATGAAAGGTAATCTAATACATGCTAAATAGGATAAATTATATGACAAATCCAATATATGTATACGTATCTATTCAGTTATCTTACTGCACAAGAAACATTAGATCTAGAAAGAGAGAAAAAAAAAAAAAAACAACCTAAGAAGGAAAACAAAATGCATGGAAATATTTACAGAAAGTGTTAAAATGTTGTGTTGTGGTTCACATTCAGTTCCCACAGGCCTCTTTCTGGATGTATATGACTATCTTCATCACTGAACAATAGGAACTGGTTTGAATCACATCATTTCTGAAGAGAACCATGTCCATCAGAATTGATCATCGTATAGTCTTGTTGCTGTGTATAATGTTCTCCTGGTTCTGCTGATTTCACTCAGCATCAGTTCATGCAAGTCTCTCCAGGCCTCTCTGAAATCATCTTGTTGGTTGTTTCTTACAGAACAATACTATTCCATGACATTCAAATACCATAATTTATTCAGCCATTCTCCAATTGATGGGCATCCTTTCAATTTCCAGTTTCTAGCTACTACAAAAAGGGCTGCCACAAACATTTTTGCACATGTGGGTCCCTTTCCCTCCCTTAAAATATCTTTGGGAGATAGGCCCAGTAGAAACACTGCTGGGTCAAATGAATACCAGCTTTTTAAAAAAACAAATTATAATTACAGGAAATTAGTGTACAGAAGCAGAGAAGGTCATTGGGCTTTGGGATGGTTAAAGAAAAGTTCATTGTCAGGTTGAGACTTGAATTGGATAGGATTTGATATTATGTAGGTACCTCTATTATTAGTAATGACTTGCATTGATCAAGGACTTTTTAGGCTGTATTGCAATTTTCCAAAAACAGCCTTTTTAGATGCTTTGTTATACTTCTTTTTTCACATGAAATTTCTGAGACATAAAGAAGTCAATCAATTGATCAATAAGTATTTATTAAGTGTTTACTCTAGGCCAAACACTGCTAATGGCAGGGGATATTTGTATCCCAAGATATAGTCCCTACCCTCATGGAGCTTAAAATCTAATGAGGAAGATAACATGCTAACAAATACATTCAAAATCAACTACATACAGGATAAATATAAAATAATTAACAAAAGGAAAGCACTAGAATTAATTGGGGTTGGGAAAAAGTTTCCTGTAAAAGACATGGCCAATAATTGGCAATCCAGTGTCCACCTGAAATCACCTAGGGCAAAGAAATCCATTAAGTCGCTTGGAAATCTATTTCACTCTGGGTCAGATCTATTTGTTTCAAAGCCCAAAACAACTCTAAGTGTCCTATTAATTATTCATAGTATTGTCCTCTGAGGTTAAACAGAATGTCTAAGTCCATCTGACAATGCTTAAATTACTTGGGGGCACTAATCATGTCTCTCTCAAATATTTTTTTCAGACCAAATATTACAAGTTTCTTGAATAGCTCCTTAGAATGCTATTTTTCTTTCACTCCTCAACTCTGAAAATGTGACAATGAGTACTCAACATAGTAGTATTCAGACCTCTATTCAGACCACACCTAGAAAATAATTACCTTCTATTTCTATAATAGCCTGTTTCAGCTTATTTTGTTCTCTAAGATCAGTACTGATTTTTAGAATAAGCACATTTTTCTTTCTTTTAGTATTCTTCAATCTCTTTATCTACCAATTTATTCTGTCTGTTTCAGCAACAATGATGTTCTTCAGGTGTCTTTTATGTAATCTCTCTCTTCTCTGCATCTATAGAGTGATTTCATTTTTTTTTTGCTGATGACTAGAAAATGACACTTAATATCTAACCATTTCCAATTGCTCCTTAAGTTATATGAAGGACTTTAAAAAAATGATTTCATTTGATGCTCACAATAACCTGGTGACGTGCATCTCCATATTCACATTTCACAGATTAGGAAACTGAGACTTATAGAAGTTAAGTTGGTTGTCATAATTGCATAGTAGTCCAATTCCTTTTAAAATATATATTTATAGAATGCTTTTTACTGTCCTTAATAGGATTTTTGTCATTTTTTTCATTTTATCCTCTTAGTAATACTGTGATGTATGTAGGAACCAATATTATCCTCATGTGGCAGATCAATAAAGTGACTGGGGGAAAAAAGGATTAAATAATTACTATAAAGTAATGATTGAGTTAGGGATGTCTCTCCTGACATCCAGTTCAATATTCTTTCTATGGATTGATTGTAACTACTTCAACTCCTACTGTAAACCAGGTTATTTTGTCCACATCACTGAATTAGATATCCCTCAAGTCATAGCCTTTTCTGAATTATCATACTTGCTATATTATTGCTATAATATAATACTCACCAAAAGCTATTTTCCCTATCCTTTTCCTTAAACTTTCTTTTCAACACACATTGCCTCAGGAATTTCCCTTCCCCAAGTCTAGGATTCTAATTACTTTATTATTTTTCTGTCTGTCTGTCTGTCTGTCTCTAAAATATAGTATTACCTTAATTTACATGAATAGAGTTAAGCATGTCATTTTATTACTTAAAAATCTTCAGTGGTTCCTTGTTTTAACCAAATAAAAGTTTTGAAGTACCTCCACAATCTGGTTCCAGTTTACAATTCCAGGCCTATCCCAAGCTATTTCTCTTTCCATCAAGTACTCTAAGATATAATTAAAAGGAACTATATTCCCTAACACACCCCATGCTTTCTCATGTATATGCTTTTGTTTACAATTTTGGAATGTCTTATATGTCATTTTTCTTCTTATAGAAAATGGAGCCATTTTCTAAAATCCTCCTCAAAGAAAGCTCCTTGTCTAAAGCTTTCCCTGATCTTTCTAGGTACCATCCCCATCTAGAACTGATCTCTCCCTAGTTTGAAGACATTTAACATTTTTTTTTTTGCTGAGGCAATTGGGGTTAAATGACTCACCCAGGGTCGCACAGCTAGGAAGTGTTAAGTGTCTGAGACCAGATTTGAATTCAGGTCTTCCTGACTTCAGGGCTTGTCTCTATCCACTGCACTGTCTAGCTGCCCCACATTTAACATTTTTTGAATAGCTTATACTGATTACATACACATACACACAGGGAGACACACACACACATGATGAATTATAGATAGATATAGATAGATATGTCTAACTATCTATAGATAGATAGATAATTTCACCTATTAATTGTCACCTCCAAGACTGGAAAAAAATCTTTTTTTTTTAATTTTTGTTTCCCACATTATCTAAAACCATGAATCACGGATTCATAGAAATGGAAGGGATATAGTCTAGCCCTTCTCCAAAGAAATATTTTTTTACATATTATCTGTCTGAAGATCTCTAAATATCTCAGTCAATCAGGTAGTTAATCAATCTGTCAGCAGCATTTATTTGTCCCAGGAACTTTGCAATGGACTGGGAATGAAAAAACAAAATTTCTTCCACTCAAGATAGGGATATTCCTTCAAGGAGTATACATTATAACGAAAGACAATGAGTAAATAACTAGGTGCATGCTTACTTCCTATATGTATCATTTTTCAGGAAGCTCTGTTTAAGGATTTTTTGCTTGTTTTTAATTTTAACCCAAAATCTCTCTCATTTTATTATTCATCCTTTGGTACTTGCTCTCTTTTCTAAAGTAAGTCAGATTAAATAGAATTCTTTTATCATCTATTTCTTTTTTGATGTGGGCAGTGGTTGTCATGGGCTCATGTCCCTGGCACTTGCTAAATGAAAGATTTTCGTCTAATCACTAACTTCATGTGTAAAATAAGAATAATAATAATTATATACTTCAAAGAATTTATGAAGATAAAATGAAATAATGTGTATTAAAAAACTTTTCAAACCTTTAAGTAATATATAAATATCAGCTGTGCTAGTATTATCCATTCATCCATCCATCCACTCATTAATGCATTCATTAAGTGTATTAAACAGTGTCAGGAATGTGCAGTTTGGTTGAAGATGAGAGGGTGATTCCAAGTTGACCTTAGATCACAAATCCTATTCAGAGGAACTCCCCTATTTTCTGGAAGCTGATGTGGACTATACTTGTTGACAGAAGAATTAAAAAAAATCCTTTCCCTCTCTATGACATTCTTGTTATTTGTTCTATTTTCTCTTTGGTTTTATTCTTTCCTAATTGTTTTGGCTTAGGACAAACATTTATATACAATAATCATGTGGCAACTTATGAGAACTTGGTAAAATGTTTTTTAGTTAAAATTAACATTTGGGAGGTAATTGTCATCTACATGTCCACTAGCTGTGGTAGGTCTACCTTTCTCTTTCCCACAGTATACGCTGTGAAGTGTCAAATTTTCTTGTTGAATGGACTGCTGGACCTAATTTGCACGGAATTTAGGCTTTGCAAATCCTTGGTCCTGATAATTTTCTTCCTTTTTAGAGAATGAAGTTTCTTTCTCTCTCTCTCTCTCTCTCTCTCTCTCTCTCTCTCTCTCTCTCTCTCTCTCTCATTCTCTCTCTTTCTGTTTTTGTCTTTCTGTCTCTCTCTTGTCAGTCTATTACTCTTTAGAGAGCTTCACTTATGATTCCATAAGATCTCCATTATGTAAGTTATTCTTTCCCCTCATCCTCAGCAGCAAGGACTCCTCTTTTTTTTCCTCACAAGCTGTCATTAGTCCACATTCACTGGCACTTTATGGTGGACCCTGAAATGTGGGAAGCTAGATCAATGTCCTGTGGCCAGCAATGTGGTTAAATTACCACAAATTTCTTCAATCTTTTTCTTCAATGGATATGGCCAAAGCCTAGTTACATAAAAACATTCATTAAATTTGGAATACAATATTTCAGATATAGAGGATAGAAAAAAATAAAAGTGACACTTGACAGAAGCAGTTTATAAAGTCTACTTGGGGTAGGAATCAGATGAATTGTACAGATGAATATAAGTTCAAATGTGATTATTGCCCAAAGGAAAGATTCAGACAATATCATCTAGAAACATTTGAAGAGGTAGGGAACACTTGAAACTGAAATAAGGGGCAAGAATTAATAATAATAGCAACAGTTATATAATTTGTGTTTCTTTTGTGAGGCAATCAGAGTTAAATGACTTGCCTAGAATCGTACAGCTAGTAAGTGCCAAGTGTCTGAGAACAGATTTGAGCACAGATTCTCCTGAAGGGCAAGTGCACCATCCATTACACCACATAGCATAACACTGTACAGTGTTTTAAAGTTTTCAAAGCACTTTACAAATATTTTCTCATCTTACCCTTAAGATAATGCTGAGCAGTAGGTGCCATTATTATTATCTTCATTTACAGGTAAGGAAACTGAGGAAAATAGAGATTGATTTGCCCAGAATTATTCAATTGTCATATTTAAAATTGGATATTATGGACTCCTGGTCTAGCTCTTCCCACTATGCCACTATATCCCTAATAAGTTTACTAAAAAAGTGTCACAGATTTAAGAAAAATGATAAAGTGACTCTGAGCCTTCATTTCTCCCAACTAAATACCCCATTTCCTTTGATAGATCAATTTGTTAGATTTGAATGTCTAGAGTAAGAGTATCCTGTACTCCTATATTCATCCTACAGTCAGTTGACTTCCTGTTATTTGGCAAATAGGATTGAGAAGGAAAAGAAGAGACCAAAATTAGAAAATAAATAATGGTTTCACTTTTAGGAAATAGTTGACACAACTCAAACTGGATGATTTTTATTAGTATAAATCTACTCACCCACACAAAGATATTACTATACAAAATGTCAAGAAATATTTGGAATTTTAAAATATTCACAAATTTGTCCCATTTCAAATTATCTGTTATTTAAGATTTAAACAGCTAGGACCCTTTTCTAACTTCATCCAAACACAATTTATAGTTCCTTTTACTTTTTGGGACTTCCCTTAGATGGTATAAGAAAACAAAGCATCCTTGACAGATGGGAGAAATTATGTTGCAGAAAGGGCTTTAAGTTAAAGACCTCCTATATAGATAAACAAGAAAGAAAGAAATATATTAACATATGTACATATTTATAATATGCACATACAATATATATGAGAGAGATAGCATATACATATATGTATGTATGGTAACTCAGTTAACAAGAAAATACAAACAGAAATATTGTTCTTCCCCTCAAGGAACTTATATTCTAATGGAGAAAAACACAAAAAAGAAGCTAAAAGTGGGGATGAAATGCTTGGAGGCATGACTTGAGGAATCTGGTTTGAAGGTTGGTAAAAAAAAAAAAAGAGGAAATGGCTGACCAGGGCACTCTCTCTAAATTAAAATTCTGGAAGGAGCCATCCTGTGGAAGGAACCATCCTCTGGAAGGAGTCAAATGGTGATTGTAGTTTGAAAATATGAATTTAAAAAAAAAAGAAAAAGAAAGAAAGAAAGGAAGGAAGGAAGGAAGGAAGGAAGGAAGGAAGGAAGGAAGGAAGGAAGGAAGGAAGGAAGGAAGGAAGGAAGGAAGGAAGGAAGGAAGGAAGGAAGGAAGGAAGGAAGGAAGGAAGGAGGGAAGAAAGAAAAGAAAGGAAGAAAGAAAGAGAGAAAAGAAAGAAAGAAAGAAAGAAAAAGAAAGAAAGAAAAGGCATGTGTGGATCTAGCACTGAAGTGATCTTCCTGATTTAAGAATTTTGGGGGACATTGAATGGGACTGACTGAGTAAAGTTTTCTTAGTATTGAGACTAAGTCACATGATCCCTATTCCCAAAGGGGGAAGATCACTTCTTGAACTCTGGATTGCAGGGAGTCAAGTGGTCTCTCTAAAGGTCAGACCTCCAGGAAGTGATGTGACCCACAGGAAGCAGACAACATTAGTCAAGGATGGTTATGTCTTTTTTTTTTTTTTTTGTCCAATGAAAAGCTCTGGTCTTTTGCTTTTTAAATCTTGAACAAGCTGGAAGCAGGTTCATGAGCACATGGTGTGTGTCTCGGCCTCTCCCTGCAGGGACTAAATAAATGCTTTCTCTTTGTCCCTGAAGATGCTTCTGACTAATTAATTTGGGAAAGGGGGTCTAGCACCCATCCCACACAACATGATGAAGATGTTTGGATTGTAGCCAGATGAATAATCAAGTTATTTTCAAGTTTTCTTTCATATTAGATTGTAAGTTCTTTGAGGGAAGGTAGTTTTTGTTGTTGTTGTTGTTTTAATCTTTTTACCTTTTGTGCTCAACACAGTATGTGGCACATAGTAGGAGCTTAATGCATTTTAAAAAATGTATTTAACTTCATTGGGCTACTCAGCATTGAATCATTTTAGCTAAAAGACTTTTCTCCTAGCCTTAATTTTCTTTTCTTTTTTTTTTTTTAAATGAGGGAGTTGGACAAGGTAATGTTTCAAGTCTGTTTAAACCCAGGATTGTATATCAGATCCTGATATTTACAACCGTGATTTCCCCCAAAACTGAACAAAACTTCATGCTGCACACTACTTTCATGCTTTTTAATAACTACTACACAAAGTTAAAAATATGTAGCAATTGCCCACTCTTCACTTCCCAAAACAGGCCTGGCAGCAAGATGTTGCTTTTGCACCAGTTTTTTTTTTTTTTCCCTTTCCATTTTTTTTCCTGGTGGAGAAATTTTAAATAATTTATGCTTAATATTATGTCTGAATACTATCTGTGAGTATAGATAAGTCTAACTCCAGTGCTTCACATGAAATTGTACAGGCAGGAAGCAGCTGGCTCGTGGGTATTTTGGTTTACACCCTCTGTACAATGCCTCCTGTATATTTCATTTTAGACTTCCAACACTGCATTTGTTTAAACTCCCATGCTCAGTTCAGGTACAGCATATGTGTCTTTAAAAATGCAGCATTCATTTTATTGGACTTTTTGCCAATTATTACCCAGAAATTCCAGGTAGTACATTATATTCACTGACATGTCAAATATGCACATTTCCTCCCCTCAATAACCCAAACACATTTTGTGCAGTTAAATAGATTTTCTACATAGCACAATTAATGTTAATTCAATCATTTGTTCATTCAACAAACATATTAGTATGTGAGGTTGTGAGATAGAGTAAATAAAGAGCCAATCTTGGTATGGAGTTAAAGAGTCAAGCCTTCCTCTTATACACATTGCCACATTATCGTTAGATACATGAGATGTTCAAGGATTTAGCAATTGGGGTGGGAGGGACTGCTGATTTCTTTTCAAGGATGATCATTCACTTTTGGTATCTAGCTGTCACCTAACACAGCAGCCATACTTTAGTAAAACTGTCTCGGCCTAAGTGTTGACATAAGGACTAAGCCTGATTTAATCATTCTGGTGGTAGCTAACAGGCCTTAAATCCAACAGTGAGTTAGCATGTGAAGACTCCCCACCAGTGGAAAGTGTAAGTGAGAAAAATTTGTTTGGATGGTCATGAAAGCTGCTGAAGAGGCTAGATGGAATGCTTAGAGCTTTGTATGATATTGCCAGCCATCTTGGTTTTTGCTTTGCTACTGGACTTTGATGACTATGGAAGAGAAAATGAGGGTGACAAATTTGTGCAATTCCGTCTCAATTAAATTTAATACTATATAATCTAATATATACAATATATATAAATAATATAAAACAATAATAATAATGAGTCAAGCCATTGGTCCTCTTTAAAAATGAAGTATGAATAACAATAATACCCCTAGCAAGACTCAATGCCACAAGAAAAAAAAAAAACGCTAAGAGAATTTCAAGAAGATGCTGATTTGGGTTGAAGGTATTTTCCTTCAGAGAAAGACAGTTTACCTTTGAAGTCAGAGATCCAGATAATATACATATACACATATGTTTGTGCATATACATATGTGCATAACTTTGTTGTTCATTCATTTACATAATGCAACCACTTGAAAACTATATTAAGGCCTATTTTGGGAGTGGATCAGCATCTACTCAAAATAATAATTTATTAGTATCCATTAATAATGTATTTCTTTCACCAGGCAAACTGAGAGGACAGAGAAGTTGTGATCAAAGATTTTTAAATTAAACAGCATCATATAAAGAGATTAATTTGTTAATTAAATTAATTGAGCAGTTTATATAAATAAATGTTACTTATCAGATCTTTAGAGAAGGGAGGAATTTATGACCAAAGAAGAACTAGAGAACATTATAAAAGGTAAAAAGGACAACTTTGATTGCATTAAATTGAAAAGGTTTCACACAACCAAAAGCAACAGAAACAAGATAAAAAGATAATACAAAGCTTGGAAAAATAATTTTATAGTCTGTTTCTGATAAAGATCTCATTTCCAAAATATATAAATAATTTTGTCAAATTTGTAAAAATACAAGTCATTTCTCAATTGATAAAGGGTCAAAGGATATGAACAGGCAATTTCCACTGACAAAATTAAAGCTATATATAGGCATATGAAAAAATGCTCTAAATCACTATTGATTAGAGAAGTGTAATTAAGACAATTCTGAGGTACCACTATATACCTCTCAGATTGACTAAGAAGAAAGGAAAAATGCTAAATATTGGAGGGGATTAGGAAAATTGTTACACTAATGCATTGTTGGTGGAGTTGTGAATCATTGTGAAATGATTCAACCATTCTGGAGATCAATTTGGAACTATGCCCAAAGGGTTATAAAACTGTGCATACCCTTTTACCTAGCAGTGCCACTATTGGGCCTGTATCTCAAGGAAATCATAAAGGAGGGTAAAGGACCCAAATGTCAAAAATGTTTGTGGTTGCTTTTTTTCTGGTAGCAAAGAATTGGAAAATGAGTAGATGTCCATCAGTTGGGGAATGGCTAAACAAGGATGGTATATGAAGGTAATGGAATATTATTGTTCTATAAAAAATATGAACAAACGGATTTTAGAAAGGCCTGGAAAAAATTTGGTGAACTGATGCTGAGTGAAAGATCAAAACTAGTATACATTGTACACAATAACAGTAAGCGAGGATCAATTATGAAAGACTTGGCTCTTCTCAGTGGTTCAGTGATCCAAGGCAATTCCAATAGACTTTAGAAAGAAAATGTCATCTGCATCCAAGAAAAAGAACTATGATGACTAAATGTAAACCAACATATGCTATATCCACTTCTTTTTTGTTGTTTGTCTTTTTCCTCTCCCGTGGTTTTCCCCTTTTGTT
This sequence comes from Myrmecobius fasciatus, assembly GCA_023553655.1. Taxonomy (NCBI): domain Eukaryota; kingdom Metazoa; phylum Chordata; class Mammalia; order Dasyuromorphia; family Myrmecobiidae; genus Myrmecobius; species Myrmecobius fasciatus. The sequence goes on along the minus strand of JAJPUD010005483.1, from coordinate 6,185 downwards.
CTGATTTTTCTCTCCCAACATGATTCATCTGTTTCCTTCCTTATGTTAATAACATTGGTTTTGTTTGCAAAATCATATAAAATCATGTAATTAAAGTTCTATCAAATAATAAACAAAAATGTTACCATACCATGACTGGAATAAGGTACATATTAGAATATACATATGACAGAGTATCATATATACATAGAGAAACACAAAAAGGTACACAAATGTTAGACACACACATGTAGCCAGAGTATGTAAACTCAGTTTTCAAGTGAAGGGGCATATATAGGGGAAGTACATTCATTGAAAATTTCAAATTTATGATGTTTCAGAGATACTAAGTTTCTCCTGATGTCATTGTACTGTCTCTATTGCATAGAGTACTATCTCTATTTGGTATTTCATTTCTAATCTTTGCTGGGTACCAGGTTGCTTCCATGTCATTTTGCCTCAACTAGGCACTGTATTCAACACTTCTGATGGTCTCATTGTTATAAGAATCCTTATCTGACATCTGTTGTTACTCATCTTTCTCAGGGACATCACCCTCTTTTCTGATATCTCTTGCAGTATAATGACTTTCTTATGCAATTAAAAGATTAAGCATTTTTACTTCATAGTCAAAATTATCAACCACCAAATTCAAACAGAATGATAGAAAAAGAGATGGTCAACATCCCAGGGTAATAATACACACACACACACACACACACACACACACACACACACGCACTTCTTTTTTTTCTTTTTATCACTCTTTTCTCACCCATACACCAATAGTAGTTTAAGTTCTCTGAAATTACTTAGAAATTTTTGTTAATATAAGTATCCAAAACCAATTTTAAGGATTCATCAATTTAGTATATGATGAAATAAAAATAACAATAATAAGACAAGAATATCACCCCTACTTTTGTTTCACATTTATCTACAAACTTATCTACAAACAATGCAATCATTGATGATTTTTCAAAAACATTTTTCACTGATGATCTTTTAAAAATAACTTTGGTTTTCTGTAAATAAATAGATAAATTTAATACAACATAATTTCAAGAGGGAAAGAAAATGTCAACTATATACATAGCAAATTAAAAACAAATTTCTACAAGTACTATATTCAAAATGCATGTCTCATTCTACATCTTGAGTCTAGGAGATGTATATTATTTTTCATGATTAGCACTTTGGAATTATGGTTGGTCACTGTATTGAACAAAATGTGACATATAAATGCATGAGGGAATACTAGGGTGGTAGGAAAAAATAATGAAAGATACAGTTTTGGAGTATCCTTGGAAGACTTATCAGAACTGATGCAGTGAAGTGAGCAGAAGTAGAAAGACAATTTGAAAAATATTCTTTCTAAAACACCAGATGACTAGTGTTGTAGAAACCTTTCAAGTATTATGACCTAGTGTTATGATACAGACCTAGAAGAAGTATATTATGATTTAACTAATTTCCTTTCCATATAGCATGTAAAGATTGAATAGAGAGCTTTTCAAGGGACTTGGTGCAATCTATAAATTGTTGCTCATATAGTAGGAAAGGCCTAGGCTGAAATCTTTACCTGACACTAGATCTGTGATCCAGAACAAGCTGTTTATTCTCTTTGAGTCTATTTTTTTCTTTGCAAAATGGTAATAAAATATCCTTATTACCTATTTCATAGGGCCAAGGTGAGACCTAAGTGAGATTTAACTCTTCTTCACTGCCCTGCCTTCTATTTCATGTAGTTATTTTGCAACATATCTTTTTTTCCTGGATACTGAAGTCCCAGAGATATAGAAATGTAACTACAAAATGCTTTAGGCTTAAGACTACTGAAAAGGATTGAATTCAGAGTTCTATTTTTTACTCCTTGGCATGACTTTTTTTTTCATTTATTTAGCATTTTATTTTTTCCTAATTACATGAAATCATTTTTAGATTCATTTTTAAAACTTTGAGTTTGAGATTCTCTTCCTTCCACCCTCCTCATCCTCTCTTTTTGAGAAGGCAAGCAATGAGGGGCAGAGCCAAGATGGCGAACTGCAGACAGCATCCTCTGTGAGCTCCTGAGACCTTCCCTCAGACCCAAATTGAGCCTCCCAATTGGTTCTGGAGTGAGGGCTCCACCAAACACTTGGACTACAATGCACTTCTATCAAATATCTACTTTGAAAGAACTTCTGAGGTCAGTTTTAGACGGGCAGGGGATCGAGCAGCTCCCAGCGCTCAGACGCCAGTGCGCAGCCAGGGTGAAAGTCCAGGTCTAGGAAGGACCAGAAGATTTTAGGCTGCCAGGAAGTCCCTGGGAGATGCTTGGGCCACTTTGCTCTGCTTGCGGGCAGGTGCTTTGGCAGGTCTACCTTTGATAAAGGGTGGATTGAGAGCAGTTGAAAGTGTGGTCCTAGTGTGGATCTAGAGAGATCAGCCCCAGACTGGAAGTCAACTCGGAAAATTGCCCCAGGGCAAATTGAAATTGCTGTTGCAGAATTCCCTGCTGGTGACTGATACCTCTGCTAAAAATCATGAGCAAGAAGAAGAGAGCTCTCACCATAGACAGCTTTTATGGAGAGAAACTAGAGCAGTCCCCAGATCCTGAGATTCTGAAAACAATCCCAGATAAAGCCACAAAGGTGGACTTAAGCTGGTCTCCCTTTCAGAAGGCTTACCTGGAAGATTGCATAAAGAATCTCAAAAGAGAGCTAGAAGAAGATTGGGGAAATAAACTGAGAGCAGTGCAAGAAGGAAACATCACCCTGCAACAGAGATGTGAAAAACTGGAAAATAAGTCTGATGAATCGGAAAAAGACAACAATTCACTGAAAAACAAAATTAGTGAATTGGAAAAAGTCACCAACTCATTAGAAAATAAAAATAGTGAATTGGAAAAAGATGACAATTCACTGAAAAACAAAATTAGTGAATTGGAAAAAACAATTCACTGAAAAATAAAATTGGCAAAATGGAAAAAGAATGCAATGAACCAAAAAATTCAATGGGCCAGTTACAAAAAGGAGCTAAAAAAGATAGCTGAAGGAAATAATACCTTAAAAATTAAAATTGAACAAATTGAAATGAATGACTCAAAAAGACTTCAAGAATCAGTCAAACAAAAACAAAAAAAATGAAAAAATAGAAGAAAATATGAAATATCTCCTAGGAAAAACAATTGACTTGGAAAACAGATCCAGGAGAGACAATCTAAGGATTATCGGACTCCCTGAAAGTCACGATGAAAAAAAGAACCTTGATGCTATCTTCCAGGAAATCATGAAAGAGAATTGCCCTGATGTTTTAGAATCAAAAGGCAAAATTGGCATTGAAAGAATTCACCGATCACCTCCTGAAAGAAACCCCAAAATTAAAATCCCAATGAATATCGTGGCCAAATTTCAGGACTATCACACCAAGGAAAAGATATTACAAGCTGCTAGAAAAAAACAGTTCAACTATTGAGGAACTGTCATTAGAATTACACAGGATCTGTCAGCTTCCACAGCTTGAAGGATAGAAGGGCCTGGAATCAGATATTCTGAAAGGCAAAAGAACTTAGATTACAGCCAAGAATAAGCTATCCAGGTAGAATGAGCAGCATCTTCCAGGGAAGAAGATGGTCATTCAATGATACAGGAGAATTTCACCTATTTCTAATAAAAAGACCAGATCTGAACAAAACATTTTGACCTCCAAACAGAGAACTCTAGAGAAGCGTAAAAAGGTTAAAAGGAAAGAACTCTCGAGACCTATATCTCTACTAGGGGTATCCTTAAAGAATGGGGGTATAATTTGATTTTACTTTTATAATAATCAAAAAGAAATTAGAGGGGGAAGGTATATGATACTGTAAAAAAAAGGGGGGAGGGGAAAGGAGGTAAAATAAAGTAAAAATAAAAAGGAGGTAAAATAAGGCAAAGACTCATGAAGACACATAGAAAATCTAATATAATTGAGGGAAAGAAGGGAGGGTGATGAGTATTCTTACTCTCATTAGATTGGGCTCTAAAAGAGTATATCAGAAGCATTTGATTTCAGGGAAAAACTTGGCCCTCTGTATAGGGAAGTAGGAGGGAAAGGAGGAAAAGAAAGGGATAAATTAATAGAAGGATTAGGGGAAAGGTATAAAAAAGAGGAACGGTTCTAAAGGGGGAAGGACTGTTAGAGGGAGGTGGTCACGAAAAACAAAATACTAGGGAGGGGGGAAGGAAGTAAGGGGAAAGGGAAGAGAAAAATATAACTTTGGGTAAATAAGATGGCAGGAAATATACATATAGTCATTTTAACTGTGAATGTGAATGGGATGAACTCTCCCATAAAACAGAAGCGGATAGCGGACTGGATTAAAAGCCAGAATCCTACAATATGTTGTTTACAAGATACACATTTAAAACACAGAAATACATACAGAGTGAAGGTAAAGGGCTGGAGCAGAATCTTTTATGCTTCAAGTGAACAAAAAAAAGCAGGGGTAGCAATCCTTATCTCAGATCAAGTAAAAGCAAAAATAGATCTAATTAAAAGACATAAGGAAGGAAACTATATTTTACTAAAGGGTACCATGGACAATGAAGCGGTATCAATACTAAACATATATGCACCAAGTGGTATAGCATCCAAATTCCTAGAGCAGAAGCTAACAGAGATGCAAGGAGAAATAGACAGTACAACTATAGTAGTGGGGGATCTCAACCTTGCTCTCTCAGAATTAAATAAATCAAACCACAAAATAAATAAGAAAGAAGTTAGGGAGATAAACAAAATATTAGAAAAGTTAAGTATGACATATCTCTGGAGGAAATTGAACGGTGATAGAAGGGAGTATAGTTTTTTTCTTAGGGGTTCATGGAACTTATACAAAAATTAATCATGTGTTACGGCATAAAAACCTCAAAGTCAAATGCAGAAAAGCAGAAATAGTAAATGTATCCTTTTCAGATCATGATGTAATAAAACTCACATGTAATATAAGGCCAGGAGAAAATATACCAAAAGTTAATTAGAAATTAAATAATCTAATCCCGAAGAATGAATGGGTGAAAGAGCAAATTGCAGACACAATCGATAATTTCATCCAGGAGAACGACAATAATGAGACAACATACCAAAATTTGTAGGATATGGCCAAAGGGGTTACAAGGGGGAACTTTATATTTCTAGATGTTTATTTGCATAAAATAGAGAAAAAGAAGAATGATGAATTAGGGTTACAATTAAAAAAAACTAGAAAAAGAGCAAATTGAAAACCCTCAATTAAATACCAAATTGGAAATTCTGAAAATAAAAGGTGAGATTAATAAAATTGAAAAGAAGAAAACTATTGAATTAATAAATAAAACTAAGAGTTGTTTTTATGAAAAAAAAAAAACAAGAAAATAGATAAGCCTTTAGTTAATTTGATCAGAAAAAGGAAAGAGGAAAATCAAATTGTTAGTCTCAAAAATGATAAGGAAGAACTTTCCTCCAATGAAGAGGAAATTAGAGTCATAATTAGGAGTTTCTTTGCCCAACTTTATGCCAATAAATTTAATAATCTAAATGAAATGGAGGAATATCTACAAAAATTTACATTGCCCAGGTTAACAGAAGAGGAAATAAATTATTTAAATAGCCCCATTTTAGAAAAAAGAAATAGAACAAGCTATTAATCAACTCCCTAAGAAAAAATCTCCAGGGCCAGATGGATTTACATGTGAATTCTACCAAACATTCAAAGAACAAAGAAATTAATTCCAATACTATACCAACTATTTGAAAAAATAGGGACAGAAGGTATACTATCAAATTCCTTCTATGACACAGATATGGTGCTGATAGCTAAACCAGGTAGGGTGAAAACAGAGAAAGAAAACTATAGACTCATTTCCCTAATGAATATTGATGCAAAAATTTTAAATAAGATATTAGCAATGAGATTACAGAAAGTTATCTCCAGGATAATACATCTTGACCAAGGAGGATTTATACCAGGAATGGAGGGCTGGTTCAATATCAGGAAAACTATCAGCATAATTAATTATATTAATAACCAAACTAACAAAAACCATATGATTATCTCAATAGATGCAGAAAAAGCATTTGATAAAATCCAAGACCCATTCCTATTAAAAACACTAGAGAGCATAGGAATAAATGGGCTTTTCCTTAAAATGATTAGTAGCATCTGCTTAAAACCATCAGCAAGCATCATATGTAATGGAGACAAACTAAAA
>JAJPUD010005482.1:139117-156101 GCA_023553655.1 Myrmecobius fasciatus | reverse complement strand
CACTCTTTTTATTTTCCAGTGAGTTGGTGACTTTTTCCAATTCACCAATTTTGTTTTTCAATGAATTGTTGTCTTTTACCCATTCACTTTTTTTATTTTCCAGTGAGTTGGTGACTTTTCCCAATTCACTAATTTTGTTTTTCAATGAATTTTTGTCTTTTTCCAATTCACTAATTTTGTTTTTCAGTGAATTTTTGTCTTTTTCCGTTTCACCAGACTTATTTTCCAGTTTTTCCATCTCTGTTGCAGGGCGATGTTTCCTTCTTGCACTGCTCTCAGTTTATTTCCCCAATCTTCTTCTAGCTCTCTTTTGAGATTCTTTATGCAATCTTCCAGGTAAGCCTTCTGAAAGGGAAACCAGCTTAAGTCAACCTTTGTGGCTTTATCTGGTATTGTTTTCAGAATCTCAGCATCTGGGGACTGCTCTAATTTCTCTACGTAAAAGCTGTCTATGGTGAGAGCTCTCTTCTTCTTGCTCATGATGTTTAGCTGAGGCATCAGTCACCAGCAGGGAATTCTGCAGCAGCAGCAGCAGAAGCAGCAGCAGCAGCAGTGGTGGTGGTGGCAGCAGTGGCAGCAGCAGCAGCAGCAGTGGTGGTGGCAGCAGTGGCAACAGCAGCAGGAGCATCAGAGGTGATTTCAATTTGCCCTGGGGCAGTTTGCTGAGTTGACTTCCGGTCTGGGGCTGATCTGGTTAGATCCGCACTAGGACCACACTTTCAGCTGCTCTCAATCCACCCTTTATCAAAGTTAGACCTGCCAAAGCACCTGCCCGCAAGCAGAGCAAAGTGGCCCAAGGGTTTCCCAGGGACTTCCTGGCAGCCTAAAATCTTCTGGTCCATCCCAGCCCTGGACTTGCACCCAGGCTGTGCACTGGCATCTGAGCGCCGGGAGCTGCTCGATGCCCTGCCCATCTAAAACTGACCTCAGAAGTTCTTTCAAAGTAGATATTTGATAGAAGTGCATTGTAGTCCAAGTGTCTGGTGAAGCCCTCACTCCAGAACCAGTTCAGAGGCTCAGTTTGTCTGTGTCTGAGGGAAGGTCTCAGGAGCTTACAGAGAACGCTGTCTGCAGTTCGCCCTCTTGGCTCCGCCCCCCCCCCCAGGTCTCTCCTCAATTTTGATTTTCACTGTCACCATAATAACTTTCTGTGCTCAGGACTTTTTTTTCTTTGCTTTTGTTCTTGTTTGCTCAACTTCCTATTTTATTTCTTGGCCTTTAGCTTTATAGTAAAGTTGAATTCTGCTCCCAAAATGGAGGGGGCACTATATCAAGCTTCAGGGTTTTTTGTGCATGCAGCTGCTCTCAGACCTAGTTCAGGAGAGCTGTAAAATTTTAGTTCTTCCAGGATTCTATATAATATGATCTATAGAGAGATAGGTTTACTAGTCTTCAGGCTTGTGTACTGTTCTGTGAGAAATCACAAATACTATTTTTCATCCTGAAACAGTGAACAGAGTATTGACTCCCCTGAAGCTGCAAATTCTGTAGTGCTAGTGTTCTCACCATGTTCTCACTGCTACCTACATACAAGTAAAAGTAATGCAACAGAGTCCACATTCATAGTGTCCAAAGGGAGCCCTATAATCTCCTGCTGATCAGTAATAGAACTTTCTTGCTAACCTTCTAAGTTGTCTTGTGCTGCAAAATTATTTCTGTGTCCTTTTGTAGGTTCTGCCTTTAAAGTATTTATTTCCAAGCAAAATTTTATGTTTTTTGGAGGTGATTTTGGGAGACCTAGGAGAAATCTTTTATCTGTAATCTGTCCTCTGCCATCTGTGTATTTTTTAAGTAATCTGTATTGTTTTCATAATTCTATATTTTTTGTTAGAAAACCAATGATCTTGGTCTTATTTATTTAAATTAATTATATTAACCCTTTTTATTTCACTTACATTTTCCCTTAAATCCTTCCTTTATATCAGAGAAACTATTCTTTATAACAAAGAATTTTTAGAATTAAAAATTAAAAAGAAGAACAAAACAATAATACATACTATTCCACACCCATGGACTGCAACCACTGCAAAGGAATAGTTGGGTATGTCTTTTCTTATTTTTCTGGGCACAAGCATGTTTTTTTTTAATTTTTATAAAATTCAGTTTTGATTATTTTATGGTTGTTGCACTTTCCATTTAAATTGTTCTAATCAGTGCATGTATTCTTTTCCTGGCTCTTCTCACTTCACTCTGTATTAAATTAGATATGTTCATATTTTTCTGTATTCATCATATTTGTTACCCTTATAGCAGTGATATCCCATTACAATGATGTACTTCGTGTTTTTAAACAATTGTCCAAACAACATTAATACAATTTGTTTTTTCTACACACCAGAAAGTGCTATTTAAATATTAGAGTGTAGAGTGGATGGCCACCATTTGGAGAATGGCTGAATAAGTCATGAAATATGAATATTATGGAATATTAGTGTTCTATAAGGGGCAATCAGCAGGATGATTTCAAAGAGGCCTGAAGAGAATTAAATGAACTTATGCTAAGTGAAATGAGGCTTCATAGAGTGGGTAGAACCAGGAGAATATTGTACACAGCAACAGAAAGATTATACGATGATCAGTTTTGACAAATGTGGTTCTTTTTAATAATGATGTGATTCAGGCCAGTTCCAATGGTCTTGTGATGAAGAGAGTAATCAGCACTCAGAGAGAGGAGTGTGGGGACTGAGTGTGGATCACAACATAATATTTTTGCCTTTTTATTGTTTGTTTGCATTTAGTTTTCTTTCTCATTTTTTCTTTTTAATGTGATTTTTCTTGTGCACTATGTTAATGGTGGAAATATTTACATAATAATTGTCCATGTTTAATATATTAGATTACTTGCTATCTAAGGAAAGATATGGAAAGAAGAGGAGGAAAAAAATTGGAACACAAGGTTTTGCAAAAGTAAATATTGAAAATTATCTATGTATATGATTTGAAAATAAAAGGCTTTATTATAAAAATAAATAAATATTAGAATGTATATGGAGTTTTTAGTGTTAGTGACTTTCTAATATTATATGTTTAGTATTTGAATCTTTGGATCAAAGGATATCAAAAATTTAATCACTTTAATCACTATGCCTCCTTTTCTATTGAGATTTGCAGATATGCTAATGTAAAATTTATTGAATTGTCAAAATGTAATGATATTTTTCAATTCTTGAATTTATTAGACAGTGCACAATAAATACAAAATGTATACATGACTTTAATATTGAAGACCATATGATAAAAATTAGGAGAGAGATAATTGATAAACCTTTTACAGCTATGAGTGGAAAGGAGGAGATTAATCACATAATTACAAATTGCTTCCCATAATGATGGTAATAATTCATAAATTCAACATTAATATGATGAATTAACTATCATTTCATTAGTATTCATGTCTTTCTATAATCCCTGACTATTCTTGTATTTTATCATCATTAGCTCTCTCATCTATATAGTTTCAGCTTTATCATCTATATAACTCTCTAACAAATGGAGAGAAAAAGACAGAGAGACAGAAACATATTGAGGAACTAAAAATGATAAAACTGTTATGTGACTATGTGTTTGTGGCAAAAGTAATTTCTTCCTTAAATGTACCTATTCTATTTCACATTACTATGAATTGATGGAATAGATGATTTTTATAACCCAGCATAGCTCCAATTCCATGTAGTTTCTTCCTCAATCAGTCCAAACAATTCTTCTGCAGTATTCTTCTTCTTCTATGGGGAGAAGCTTTATAAATACCTAACCCTACCACACACCTTCTATTAAAGGAGTAAGTCAAGAAGTCTTTAATAACATTTGTAGCACACACATACACACTGCACACCCACACACATGAATAGAAAATATACATACATTCACCAGAGATCAATTGTTGGCAAACAACAAGGATAGCAGCTTTCATCACACTTATTTTGGAATTTTCAAAATGTACCCCTGAGTTTCTAGGTAAGCAAGTTTGGATTGAGTTCAGTTTAGATCAAGAGTTCTTTTTCTATTACCAAGACTGTATGTATGTTGTGTGTTGTGTTTTTTCTATGTATGTGCACGTGTGTCCTTCTCTAAAGATCAAGGAATTTGAGAGAAAGTGAGAAGTTGTTGACATCAAGCAATTGGCATGAATTTTAACCTCTTCAGTTCTGCATGGCACTCCATGTTTGTTTGATGAATAAATATGAATTCACTAGCTTGGGAGGGATGAGATTGTTAACTTTCAAAATCTTTCTCTCAGCAGACAAGTTCAATCAGTATAGGAAGTACAATGAGGCATGAAATAGTTACTTTGCATTAAGAAGCAATATAATTTATTCCTTGTAATGACTAAAAAGATGAACAAATGCATTTTAGAGGAACAAGAACATGTATTTTGTACTGTAGCCTAAGATTAATTCAGCATAACTAATGGAGTTACAAAATCATTTTTAAGGCTATGCCTTTTCAGAGTTGTTTTTTGAATGAAATGTATAACTTTATGAGAAATTGGAGGGGAACATTCAGGAGCAAAAAAAAAAGGAAAGAAGGCAAAAAGAAAAAAAAAGATTATTGAACTTAGAGGACTAAGATTAAAGCAGAAATCTTGGGCAAGAAATCATATATCTTTTCTATAAGGAAATCAGTTACATTTACTATTTTAGTGATAAATAAAAGCTTACTGAACTATTTCTACTCATCTCAGATTTCATGAAATAGTTCCTGAAATGTGCTTTTGAAACTGTAATTTTAGGAGTTAGGATCCATAATTTGACATATTGGGAAAAAAGAAATTAATTTTGTTTTAAACTTCAGCTTAGACAATCTTTTTGTACCCTTTCTCAATAATATAACAATAATAATATATAATAAAATAATTATGTAGTGCTACTTTATTTGCGACTTCTTCTAATGATATATTAATGAATTGGAATCACTCCTCATCATGGCTTTTTCTTAATTGTAATTTGCTTTGTGAAATAGTGCTTTGAATTTTCTCTTTTTGGCGCGGGGGAGTCAGAGGGCTTAATTGTAATAATAAGAAAACTAGTGTATGCTTTATTAATCTATTTTTTTTTTGCTTTTTGCTGAGGCAATTGGGGTTAAGTGACTTGCCCAGGGTCACACAGCTAGGGAATGTTAAGTGTCTGAGACCACATTTGAACTCAGGTCCTCCTGACTTCAAGGCTGGTGCTCTATCCACTGCGCCACATAGCTGCCCCTTTATTAATCTATTTAGCAAAAAAAAATTTAAAGATTTTCTACCTGAAAAAGTATATTTTGTTAATGCTTTTTTTGCCCTTATATTAAATTTTAGAACTTCTGCCAATCTACTCCATGATTAGACCTTGTTTTGTAACAAAGAAAGAAAGTGTTTTTCAGTCACTTACTATGTGCCAGGCACTGTGCTAATAACGATAATAGCAATAGCAATAACAGAACAAGAAGGCAAAACAATCAAATAAACTTGATGTAATGAATACATATTGCAATGTAAATAAATTCTGTCCTAATAATTCTTTACCTCTTGACCTACAAAGGTTAGTATTATGTTTTATTCTCTCTTCTTTATGACATTTCTTCATTGTTCAGCTTCCTTTTTATTATCTTTACATTGCTCAAGTTACTGAATTTCTAAATAGCATAGTTCTCTCTAGGCTGTATCTATTCATACAAATCTTCAAAGTCCTTACATAAATCTTCTTTTCAATGTACTATTCTATTCTAATTTGGGGGGAGTTTTTGCTACCACAACATTGACATATTGAGATCCCCTCAATCTAAGAGAGATGTATTGGTCTTAACTTGCATTTCTCTGACCCATAGTGATTTAGAGCATTTTTTTTCATATGACTAGAAATGGATTTGATTTCTACATCTGAAAATTGTCTTTACATATCCTTTGACCATTTGTTGATTGGAGAATCCAATGCCAATTTTTCCATAGTCCCACCAATATTTTCCATTGAGGTAATGTCTAGGAAATGTATAAAATATAAAGAGAAACTTAAAGAAGTATGGATTTCCAAAATAGTCATTCCAGCCGTTGAATATGGATATGACCAATCTTTTTGATCCATTTCCCTTTCCCTCAAAGAAAGAAAGAGTAAGAAAGAAGGGGCATAAAAACTCAATATCTTCTATGAGTTCTTTATTAAGGAAAGTTCAAGAAACACTCATTTGCTCAAACATAATTGTTGTCAAATTCTGGATGTTTTCATGCAGATGTTGGGCAGAACTGAAAACCTTATAGCTAAGCTTACACTCCAACAACCCTGTCCACATTCATAGACCACAAATCTCTTTCAACTTCAGAGGGTATAATATCCAAGCACACCCCTGTAACGATCATCTTCTACGTTTTTAGGGAGAGGAAAATGGAACATTGCCTTTTTAGTAAGTGAATCAAAATCAGTCTACAATGTTTTTGCACTAGATATCAGGTTTCATTATTGTTCTAAATAATTTTGTAGAGGGAGTGCCAACACTATCAGGATTACTATGAGGGATGGGAAGGATTTGTGACAGAAAATATAAAGTTTACACTGTTTGACATACTGATTTCAGAATCAGTAGGCTAGAAGATAATTTAAGCCATGTACAACAAGTTGATAAGCACAGTACAGAATGAGCAAATTCATAGACAAAGAGCAGCAATAGCTGCATTCTTGGACATGACAGTAGGATATAGGGATTCTTTCCAGATTAGCCCTTTAAATAAGCCATATCTTAAATAAACCTATTTGAACCTACTTTTGATCCTAAAAAGCTACAGTGATTCCTTATGCAACACATATCAGAATAAATTCTGGTATGTTTAAAAAAAGAAAGGAAAAGGAAAAAAAGCAGAATGGATGTTGAACACAGATATTACATGTACTGGTCTATTTCTGGAAAGCTGATTTTTATTTCTAAAACTCTCAATTAATATCAAGAACCTAACAGCAAACATACTTACTATGTGTTTTTGACTTCATAAAAGATCTATTTACGTATTGTCTCTTTTCATTATTTTTCTTGGAAGTAAAGTGTACTTGTCTGAACTAACCAGAGATTTATAAAATTGAGTAAATGATTCTTTGCCATAGGTAAAGATATCAAAATTAAGTTATTTTTATTTGTTATTTTGCATTTTGGTTTATTGTCACAGTTGAATTAGATTAACATTAGATCAAATATCCTTAAATCATTTCAGTATTCTAGTAATTTAAATAATTCTGTAAACTATGTTTCTTTATTACCTATCATTTTTCAGGGTAATTAAAAAAGGCTATATCATTTTAGTGGAATGTTTACTTTTATTCATCTTCCTTAAAATCAACACCAATATATTGACAGCTTTTCCACTCCATCATGGCCATTTCTGGCTGTAAATCCCATTCAATAAATCTCCAAAATACATTGTCTTCCCTTTTATCAAATATTATATATATACATGTATATATAATTTTGGACCATAATTCTTATCATCCTAAGCAAAGGGAGGAATTAATTTTATTCATCTTTTTTAGGGTTAAATTGAGGTAGGCAAGATTTCTAATTTAAGAGTTCAGCGTATTTGTTTTCATGTTAATGTTCTTTTCATTTGCATCATTAGAATCATTGTATTGGTTTCCTGATTTGACTTACCACAGTCTGTACAAACTGTAACACAAACTGTACAAGTTCATACATTTCTTTCAATTTTTAAAAAAATCCTTTTGTCATTTATTTTAGTATATTAATATTCTTTGTATTCATATAATACAATTTGTTCAATTCTTGCCATTTGAAGAGAAATCATTGTGATTCCAGTTTACTGTTAATACAAAACCTGATGTTAGAAATATTTTGGCAACTATGTATCATTCTTTATGTTTTTTTTTCTTTTTACTACAATGAGATGCATGACTATCAAGAAGACACCCAGTCAAAGGGTATGAAAAATGTGAGGACTTTTCTTACATAATTCCAAGTTGTTCTCTGCAATGACTAGAATTATTCATACCTCTACTAACAATATACTACTGGTCACAGTTTTTCAAATTTAAGATTTAGAAAGTTAGAGTGCACTAAAATATCTACAAATAGTTAATAACTTTTGGTCTTCCTGTTATAAAATTCTATTTGTTAAAACAATGAAAAAAGCTTCAAATGGATGGGCATATGTATAGATCTATGTTAAGAGCTACATATTACTGACTTGTGCTTATCTCTCTTGCTATCAACCAACTGGCCAACATTTCTATGGACAAATCTGAGCTTGTCATTTTTATAAGATATTGAATTATTACTTTGCATATCCTCATGAGTCTTGTAGATTCGGAAACTTCTGATTATCATAGTAGTGAATTTTGACAGAGTTTATCCAAGAAATCACATATACATAGTATATATATATATATAATTTTCTCTTCTTTCCTCTTCATTCCCACAGGCCATGGTGTCTAGCCACAAAAATTTCTCTTCTAGTAAAATTAATATTTTCCCTCAGTTTGAGAATCAATGAGTTCAAGAATATTTAAATAACAGTTGGAAAGGTAGACACATAAAGAAAAACAGACAATAATTTAAGGGATGAAGCACTCACAGGAAAATGACACCTAGAAGGAAAGAAGAGAGATGAATTTATACAAGGGAGTGGTAGCCTTCAAAATTAATAATATGCTATGTGAGAATAATCCAAGGAGACAAAGAATACCAAGGAATTGCTTTGTTATATCAGAGAAATATGATACTTTGTTCACTTATATTCCTTAATTGTGTGCTTCACTGTTGTCATATTTAAATTTGTACTTTGTCTTCTCACATAAATCATGTATATTTGTGAAAGTATGTGAAAGGTTTGAGGAGAATGATTTATAGATATAGTTCTTATTTTGCCATTTAATGAAATGTTTGGATGAAAGCTACTTTTGTCTACTGCTTGATTCTTGATGGGAGCAGACCAATAGAAGTTCATGGAATATAGAATCTTGAATCCATGGGATATCCCTACATCCTGAGAGCAATATTCATCCTGTAACCTGTGAATGTAAAGTTTCAAGGAGTAAAAAAGAAGAGGTGTTATATGAAGCATACTATTGGATTAATAACAATAATTCCAAAAATAGACTAGACAAAGTGTTATTTCTCAGATCTATTTCTATGCTGACATCAGATGCAATAAAATTTTCCTTTATATTTATACTATTGAGGTAATGTTTATAAGTGAAAATATATCAAAAATTATGATCTCTCTCATCTAAATATCTTGTATCCATTTTATTGATATAGAGAAAAAGACAGATATAAAAATAGATAAACTTATTAATTGACTTATTGAAATATATTAACACTAAAAGCTTAGATTTTGCTACATTCATACAAGTGAGAATGTTCAAGGGACCAGAAGCATCTGGGGAAAGAATAACTTGAACTTGTACTCTAGGCTGAGATAGAGGTATTTCACTTGATGGTTCACTTGAAAAAAAAATTCTTGCTACTGAGGAGTGAATGGAATTAGCAGTAGAAATGCTATGTTATTTACTATCTACTTCTGAAATTCATGAAAAATTATACACACACACGTATATATATATATATATATGTATGTGTATATATATATATATATGTATATATACTTTAATATGTGAGGAAAGTGAAACATAAGAAAAATCGGATCTACAAGAAAAAAAAAACAGAGAAGGAAAACAAAATGCAAAGGAAACATCAATAGAGAGCATGAAAATGCTATGTTGTGGGCCACACTGAGATTCCATAGGCCTCTCCCGGGGTGTATATGGCTTCCTTCATCACTGAACAATTGGAACTGATCTGAATCATCTTATTGTTGGAAAGAGCCATCTCCATCAGAATTGATCATTGTACAATCTTGTTGTTGCTGTGTATAATGATCTCCTGGTTCTGCTCATTTCACTTAACAACAGTTCATGTAAGCCTTCCCAGACATCTCTAAAATCATCCTGCTTATCGTTTCTTATACAACATTAATATTCCATAACATTTATATACCTAACTTATTCAGCCATTCTTCAACTGATGGGCATCTACTCAATTTCCAGTTTCTTGCCACTACAAAAATGGCTGCCACAAGCATTTTTGCACATGTAGGTCCCTTTCCCTAGCAAGCTAATCTCAATGGATCCCATTAAAAATTCCTATAACAACGTCAAGCCCCCCAAAACAGGTAATCATGTTTTAGAAAATTTCCTCAGAGGGAAAGGGACCCACATGTGCAAGAATGTTTGTGGCAGCCCTTTTTGTAGTGGCTAGAAACTGGAAACTGAAGGGATGCCCATCAATTGGAGAGTGGCTGAATAAATTATGGTATATGAATGTTATGGAATATTATTGCTGTGTAAGAAACGACCAGCAGGACAATTTCAGAGAGGCCTGGAGGGACTTGCATGAACTGATGCTGAGTGAAACGAGCAGAACCAGGAGATCATCATACACAGCAACAACAGTATTACATGATGATCAATTCTGATGGACATGGCTCTCTGCAACAAAGAATTGTCCCAAACCAGTTCCAATTGTTCACTGAAGAAAACCATATACACCCAGAGAGAGGGAAATGAAATATGGACCACAATGTAACATTTTCATGATCTCTATTGACATTTGCTTGCATTGTGTTGCCTTTCTCTGATTCTTTTTTTTTTCTTGTAGATAGGATTTTTCTTGCATAACTTCTCAAGCATTTCAACATTATTAACATGTAGTGGACTTCCTGCCATCTAGGGGAGGGGAGGGGACTGGGGGTAAAATTTGTAATGGAAAGCTTTGTAAAGATCAATGTTGGGGAACTACCCATACATATGTTATACAAATAAAGAGCTTTAATTAAAAAAAAGAATGTGGTAAATAGATTGAAAAAAAAAAAAGAAAATTTCCTTCGAACAAAAGTCACAATGCTCTGGAGAATCTCTCTGACCAAATTAATTTGTTTTAATATAGCTTAGAAGAGAATATCATTGCGCTATTGCTTAAAAAAAAAGTACTGAATACATGAATCTCTGACAATAATGCTTAGGGCTTGTCCCAGAATTCATATCTGTTCCTCTAGGTATATTGAGACATCTGACCAATACTTGTCATAAAAGATTGCAAAAACAAAACAAAACTAAACAAAAGCGAAGTCCACTGAAGAAAGAGAATTATGTAAACTTTCTTTTTGATGATATCAGTTTCAATTGTTATCTCAGATATTTCTGACATCAGAGTGTTTTTAATATTGCAAAATGAGTTAGTACTTTAATTCTCCTGATTATTGGACAAAATTCAAAGTTTTAGAAATGCACACAGAATAAGATTCCATGTTAATGTAAAGAATACAGAACCGATCAGAGACTGGATTCAGAATTAAATTCTTGATTTTTCTCTCTGGCAATTTCATCTTCTTGTAAGGTAATAACAAAGAGAACCACTGTTCTGGATTTATTTTTCCTCAACAAAGGACTTACTGGGAGAATGAAAGTGACAGAAACCTTAGGAGAAAGTGACATGTCATCTTTGAGTTCATAATAACA
This sequence comes from Myrmecobius fasciatus, assembly GCA_023553655.1. NCBI lineage: Eukaryota > Metazoa > Chordata > Mammalia > Dasyuromorphia > Myrmecobiidae > Myrmecobius > Myrmecobius fasciatus. Next base: position 144,612 of record JAJPUD010005482.1, on the reverse strand, counting down.
AAGGGAAAGAGTGTTGGATATACTGAGATGTGAACCCTTTAGGAAAGTAGATTTCATCAAGTTCAGAGAAGAAACAATAGTTTCAGAGGCTTAAAAGGAATACAGTTCAAGAAGAACTGGAAGCTCTAAGAAAAAGAAATTTAAAAAAAATTTCCATTCTCAAATTATTATTCTAAATAAAAAAAGTGGAAGTCTTTAAAAAAATCATTGTTTCTTTTGAGCTCAAATTTTAAAATAAAAGAAATAGAAATTCATAAGCAATGAGGAATGAAAAAAAGAAAAAAAATGAAATTGTAGGAACAATATTTGAAGATTGTAAAATATGTTGTGCATAATAAAAAGGATTTTAAAAAATTTATGTTTTGATTATGAATGTGAACAAAGAAAGAACAGAGAAAAGTGGTGTAATTTTAGCATGAAAGAAAGATGGCACAGTTATTCAGATCACATTTGTTTTGTTATTTTCTATCTAAGAGGAGAAAAGATTTTAAAACTGAAAGAGGTAGTATAAACACTATTAAGAGATAATTGAATCCCAAGATATAAAGAAAGGTAGCAAGGGAATATCTAGGTACTTTAAATTGTTCATATGTCTAAGCCTGGATAAATTACATCTAAAGATATTAAAAGAATGCAGATGTGATCATAGGAACACTATTAGTAATTTAGATTATGGAGAATGGAACAATCATCAGAACATTGCAAAGAAATGAGATATGTCTATTTTGTTATTATTGTTACAGAGAAAAATGTTGAGAGATTCTACTTTAATAAGCTTACAGTTTGATCCCTGGCATAATTTATCAATGTATTATTCATTAATTAATGATTTCTAAACACTTAAAAAACAAAGAGGTGCTTATCAAAAGCCAGCATAACTTCATGAACTAATTATGATAAGCTAACTTTGTTTCCTTTGAGATAGGCTTAGTAGATTATTAATCAATCTGGTAAATAGTGTAGATAAAATGGATGTTGATTTCCACAAGATATGTGCTAGCACCTTTTACATACAACACACTCAAGACCCTCCAAAATTCAACTTTTTTTTCAGCTTTCTTTCAGCCTAAATCTGTCATGTGTGATATACTATAACCAAATTGGACAGCTTTTGTTCATGCTGTTCTATCTTCTTGCAATGTCTCTCTCACCAAAAAAATTCCACCTAACTTCTCACTTTCAGTTTAATGCTAACTCAGATGGCATCATCTCCAATAAGTTCCCTAACCTTTTATTGTTCAGAAGTGGTATCTTTAGCATCTGAGCTTTTAAAGAGAAATTACATGTAATATACTATGTTACAACCATTGTTAAGTGTAAAATCTTGCTTACCTTTATAAATACTATTTTGTACCTTACATGAGACATCTGAAGCTTTTTTTCTAAATGGCTATCTCAATGCTACTTTTAAAAAAGTCAGACTTCTTTATAAGTTGTAAAATGTATTCTGTAACTCTTCCTATTGCTTTTCTTGGACAAGGTAATGTCTTCTCTTTTAATTGCCAAACTCTACCAGCTGTATGGTGTGTATTCCCTGAAAACTCTGCTCTTTTTTTTTCTTTTTTGATATTTTGAATGATTGCTCTTTTCTCTATCACTCTCTCTCCTATAAAATGGTTTCTTTATATATCCTAAATTGCCACAGAATACTACTGTTTGACTATGTTTTCTTAGAGGTTATCTTAGAGGTTATAAAACACAATCTATGTCATAAGAGGAAGCTGCTAAAAGCCAAGCTGTCTTCTTTATCATGGTAATAAATTCCTTTTTGCAGTTTATCTAGAGATAATTTTTGACAAGCCAACAGATCCATCTAATAGGCATAATTCTCTTTGGGCTCTCTAGAAATTCAGGATGAAAAAATCCTCAACATCTTCCATAGCACTGTGTACATTGCTTTTGAGGTTCTTATATTATACTTTTTACTGTAGTTGGGTGCTTATCTTCTAGTTGCTTATTAAGTTATAGGCATAAAGACAGAAATCCTCTCTGCCTGCTTTTAACACTCTCACCTCACAGTGTGCTGACATCTCTTTAAGATAACTACAAACAAATTGCTAATCTGTGCTGTCAGCAATCCTAGTAGGCCGCTAAGTGATGTAGTAGATAGTATACTGGCAATGGAGTCAGGAATATCTGAGTTCATATCAAGTCTGTGATGAGAGCTGTGTAACTTTACAAAAGTCACTTAAATGCCTCCATTTTCTCAATTGTAAATGAAGATTATAGTAATATTTTTCATGTTTGTTATGAGTATCAAACAAGAAAATATTTATGAAGTACATAACATGGTGCCTGGCAAATAGTGTTGTATATTTAGTTCCCTATTTCTTGACAAAAGCATTTTTCAATTTTAAAGTTCTTTAGACTAGTGAAATCCCAGGTAGAAAGAATACGATTATTTATTTATTTATTTATTTGTTTGTTTGTTTGTTTGTTTGTTTATTTATTTATTTATTTATTTTCTCTTGAGGTTATTGGGGTTAAATGACTTGTGCAGGATCACTTAGCTAGTAAGTGTTAAGTGTCCAAGGCAAGATTTCTGGCCTGTGCTTTATACACTGCTCCATCCAGCTGCCTCAACAACAATTATTTTTTTAAATGTACATTGATAATCATAAAACTTTTTTAAAACTGAATATTTAATCCCTGCCTTTGACACACTTATAATAAACTACCATAATCTAATTAAGTACAGAACAAGCTACTTAAAAATAATTTGGACAAATACTTTAGCAGTCATAAAAATTAATTGAAGTCAAATTGACTGGACCAGAGCCTCTAGACTAATCAGCATAAAATTTGTACAACATACCTGAGACATCTCTCTTGTTTTAAAAGAGCACATGATTTGTAAAAAAAAAATGTAATCATTTTCTACACAGTTTTTCAAGTCACTCACAATACTTCAGCAATTTTATCTATAAATTCTTTGACTACAAATGATGTGGTTTATGGAGACCATGAAAAAAACTAGAAAATAAACAAATTAGTTACCTTTATACAAATACAAAAAATCTTGAAAACAGACATTATTCTTAAATTTTGAAACTAAAATTTGTTCCCAATCAAAGCATATAACTATTTGGAAGATTAAAATAATTAATGATCTGTTATATTATCTGATTAAGAAAAAGTACAATCAAAAGAAAAAGATATGCCTTTGAAAATAAACTACAAAACTATTAGAAATAACACAACTTTAGCAAAGCTGCAGAATACAAAATAAATCCACATAAATCATTAGCATTTTTATATATCACTAACAAAATCCAACAGCAAGAGACACAAAGAGAAATTCCATTTAAAATAACTGTCGATAGTATAAAATATTTGGGAATCTATTTGCCAAAGGAAAGTCAGGGACTAAATGTGCAAAGCTAAAAAAAAACAATTTGCACACAAATAAAGTCAGATGTAAAAAATTGGAAAAATATCAAGTGCTTTTGGATAGGTGGAATGAATATAATAAAGATGACAATACTACCTAAACTATTTATTTAGTGCTATACCAATCAAACTCCCAAGAAACTATTTTACTTACCTAGGAAAATTAACAATAAAATTCATTTGGAAGAGCAAAAGGTCAAGAATATCAAGGGAAATACTGAAAAGAAAAAAAAAAGCCAATGAAGGTGGCTTAGATGTACCAGATCTAAATCTATATGATAAAGCATTGGTCATTAAAACCATTTGGTACTGGCTAAGAAACAGCTAAGAATCTTAGCTTATCAGTGGAATTGGTTAGGTTCACAGGACAAAACAGTCATTGGTTACAGTAGCTTGGTGTTTGATACACCCAAAGACCCCAGCTTTTGGGATAAGAACTCACTATTTGACAAAAACTGCTGGGAAAATTGGAAACTGGTATAGCAGAAACTAAGCATTGACCCACACCTTACACTGTATACCAAGAAAAGGTCGAAATGGGTTCATGATCTAGACATAAAGAATGATATTATAAACAAATTAGAAGAACATAGGATAGATTACTTCTCAGATCTTTGGAGGAGGAAGGAAGTTGTGACCAAAAAAGGTCTAGAAATCAATATTGATCACAAAATACATAATTTTGATTATACTAAATTAAAAAGGTTTTGTAAAACAAAACTAATGCAGACAAGATTAGAAGGGAAGCAATAAACTGGGAAAACATTTTTTTACATTAAAAGGTTGTGATAAAGGTCTCATTTCTAAAATATAGAGAGAGTTAACTCAAATTTATAAGAATTCAAGCAATTCTCCCAATGATAAATGGTCAAAGGATATGAACAGACAACTTTCAGATGAAGAAATTGAAACTATTTCTAGTCATATAAGAAAGTGCTCCAAATCACTATTGATCAGAAAATGCAAATTAAGACAACTCTGAGATACCTCTACACACCTGTCAGATTGTCTAAGATGACGGGAAAAGATAATGACAAATGTTGGAAGGGATATGAAAAAACTGGAACACTGATACATTGTTGGTGCAACTGTGAACTGATCCAAGTATTCTGGAGGACAGTTTGGAACTATGCTCAAAAAGTTATCAAACTGTGTATATCCTTTAACCGAGCATTGTTTCTACTGGGCTTATATCCCAAAGAGATCTTAGAGGAGGGAAAGGGACCCACATGTACAAAAATGTTTGTGGTAGTCCTTTTTGTAATAGCTAGAAACTGGAAACTGAATGGATGCCCACCAATTGGAGAATGGCTGAATAAATTATGATATATGAATGTTATGGAATATTTTTGTTCTGTATGAAACGACCAACAGAATGATTTCAGAGAAGCCTGGAGAGACTTACATGAACTAATGCTAAATAAAATGAGTAAAACCAGGACATCATTATAAAGAGCAACAAGTATATATGATGATCAATTCTGATGGTTGTGGCTCTCTTCAACATTGAGATGATTCATACCAGTTCCAATTTTTCAATGATGAAGAAAATCATATGGCAGCCCTTTTTGTAGTGGCCAGAAACTGGAAATTATACACAGCAACAAGACTATACGATGATCAATTTTGATGGACATGGTTCTCTTCAACAATGATGTGATTCAAACCAGTTCCTATTGTTCAGCGATGAACATAGTCATATACATCCAGAGAGAGACCTGTGGGAACTGAGTGTGAACCACAACACAGCAGTTTAACGCTTTCTATGAATATTTCCATGCATTTTGTTTTCCTTCTTAGGTTGTTTTTTTCTTCTTCTCTTTCTAGATCTGATGTTTCTTGTGCAGTAAGATAACTGTATAGATATGTATACATGTATTGTATTTGTCATATAATTTATCCTATTTAGCATGTATTAGATTACCTGTCATCTAGGGGTGAGGGGTGGGGGGAAGGAAGGGAAAAGCTTGGGAAAAAAAAGGTTTTGCAAAGGTCAATGTTGAAAAATCACTCATATGTATTGTAAATAAAAAGCTTTATTAAAAGGAAAAAAAAGAAAGTCATATATACCCAGGGAGAGGTCTGTGGGATCAGAGAGTAGACCA
>JAJPUD010005482.1:116409-139017 GCA_023553655.1 Myrmecobius fasciatus | reverse complement strand
CACAACATAGAATTTTTATACTTTCTGTAGATGTTTGCTTGCATTTTGTTTTCCTTCTTAGGTTTTGTTTTTTTCTCTTTCTAGGTCTGATTTTTGTTTGTGCTGCAAGATAACTGTATAAATATGTATAACCATCTAGGAGAGGGAATGAAGGGAAGGAGGGAAAAATTTAGCACAGAAAGTTTTGCAAGGGTCAGTGTAGAAAAATTACCCATACATATGTTTTGTAAATCAAAAACAAAAAAACAAAAAAAAAATGAAGACATGAATGTTCATAAGGTAAATTCAAAACTTGGAGAGAATAAAAATGACTTTAAGATCATACTTTATGCAAATGTCAATTAAGATGATAATTCAAAGGGCATTGAAATGCCCAAACTAACAAGATTTCTTAGTCAATTTAAAATAATTAAAGAAGCCACAAATGAATTATTATCATTAAAAAAATATACCTTTGTGGCAAAAAAATATCAGCAATTTTATTGAACTTTTAAAAAACAATTAATACGTATATGAATGAATATGTGATATACACATTTATGTGCATATATGTACATATAATAGTACTGTATTTCCTGTGCAAAAGTATATATGTATATGTATATATGTATATATGTATATATGTATATATGTATATATGTATATATCCATGGTGAGTGTGTGTGTTTGTGCATTCTTAAATATAGTGATGGGTTTGCCTAGTTAACTTCTCTGAGACAAATATACTCTTGATAATCAAAGCAAATCAAGAAGAGACAAAGAAGAAAAAAGAGTCTAGCACACAATTAATAAATATCTGTGGTCATATTTGAACTCATCCTCCTAATTCTAGGGCCATTACTCTATACACTGAACCACTTAGCTGCTGTATTTGTATAACACACACACAGTTATTTTAATAAATAGAGCATGCATTTATTAAGCAGTTCCTATGTTGTAGATGTTGTGTTAATCACTAGGTATTCAAGTATTAGCAAACAAGGTTCTACCTGTCCTTAAGGAAGTTATACTCTAATAAAGAAATAAAGAAGAGCTGGAAAGGGGGATTGTGCTGGCGAAGTATGAGCAAGGGCTTGCTGTAAAAATGAAAAGAAGTACCATTGAAGACTTAATGTCAAAACTGATCTACCAAAGGGAAGAGTAGTTCTGTGGGTAGAGTCTAATTTTTGCATAGAAAGAATAAAACTGAGAGCCTGAAAAGAAAAAGCATAGAGTAAAAATGACTAGAAAGTGTTCTAGCAGGCTAGGTTCAAGAAAAGCAATGCCAAAGTTGGTCTCTTAAGGTTCATTGTAATCTCAGGGGTAGAGACTATTTTTTCCCTCTAGAAATGAAAATAGTAACCTTAGTGAAGGTAAATCAAGGCAAAGGGGTTTGAGATAACCTGGAAGCATGCAATTACAATTTATTTTTGTTTATTTATTAAATTCTTAATTAATTAATTTCTTAACAACTTAACACTTTAATATCTAAAGACCTCATTTAAGAATTGCTTAACACCAGCCTCCAAGTACATGCAACAGCAAGAGTAAGCCTGAATAAGCCAACTATCTTGCTTATTTCTATATCCTTGTCCTTAAGATCTGGACTCTCCTGCTACAATAATTCTACTCAAAAAGCCTAAAGTCCTCCATACACAAAACAAAACAAAACAAGCAAACCAAAAACACCAAAAATATTAGACATTGAATTTACTCAGTGAGGTAAAATAAAAGAGGGGAGAAAAAACACTTGAACATAGTACTAGCATAAGAAGTTATCCCATGCCTGGAAGATGTTAAACTAGAACCCATTATTCCCTCAGAGGGGAGACTTAAATGGGGGATGTACTGGAACCCATATGAACTAGAAAGTCAATTGTTAAGGTTTCAGTGTACCTTAGAAATGGCAGTTTGATTTACTATATTATTGCATGTCTAGACTTAATGAAGTAATGAAGAGAATGTTAAATAAGGCAGATTAACCTTAAAAGTGATTTGGGTTTATATTACTTTTTAGAGACTCAGTTAAATATTTACCAACACATTATTGGACCCAAATGTCAAAGGGTTCAGAACAATAGAATATAAATAAGAAAGTACTGCTCAAGAGAATATAGAAATTACTGGCAGAAAGAAAATGAAACAATAGAAAAAAAAATAAAAGTTCTCAAATGGGCAAAGAAAGTAGAGGGGAAAAACATATTTCTATTTGCAGATGGCAGAGTGGTATATAGTATTTAGTAAACCCCAGAGAATCAATAAAGATGTTAATTAAGAAGATATAATAATGAACATATTTAAGAGACAATATATAAAATAGGCAAAAGAGCACCTTAATTCATTTAGAAAAACAAAATCTCTAGAATAGATGTATAATAGTGGAGGAATCTCAATTTTGCTCTCTCAGAACTAGATAAATCAAAGCACAAAATGAATAAGAAAGAAATTAAGGAGGTAAACAAAATGTTAGAAAAGTTAGTTATGATTTATCTTTGGAGAAAATTGAATAAAGACACAAGGGAGTTTACTTTTTTCTCAGCAGTTCATGGAACTAATACAAAAATTGACCATGTGTTAGGTTACAAAAACCTCAAAATCAAATGCAGAAAGGAAGAAATAGTAAATGCATTTTTTTCAGATCATGAAACAATAAAAATCACATGCAATATAAGACCAGGAGAAAATAGACCAAAAGTTAATTGGAAATTAAATAATCTATTACTAAAGAATAAATGAATGGGTGAAAGAGCAAATCATAGACGTAATCAATAATTTCATCAGGAGAATGACAATAATGAGACAACATATCAAAATTTGTGGGATATGGTCAAAGCATTTATAAGGGGTAATTTAATATCTCTACATGCTCACTTGCATAAAATAGAGAAAGAGAAGAGCAATGAATTGGACTTACAATTAAAAAAAACTAGAAATAAGAACAAATTAAAAACCCTCAATTAAATATCAAATTGGAAATTCTGAAAATAAAAGGCAGAATAATAAAATTGAAAATAAGAAAACTATTGAATTAATAAATAAACCTAAGAGTTGGTTTTATTATAAAAACAACAGCAAATAGATAAGCATTTAGTTAATTTAATTAGAAAAAGGAAAGAAGAAAATCTAATTGTTAATCTCAAAAATGAAAATGGAGGACTTTCCACCAATAAAGAGGAAATTAGAGCAATAATTAGGAGTTAATTTGCCCAACTTTATGCCAATGAATTTGATAATCTAAATGAAATGGAGGAATATCTACAAAAAAATATAGATTGCCCAGGTTAACAGAAGAGGAAATAAATTATTTAAATAGCCCCATTTTAGAAAAAGAAATAGAACAAGCTGTCAATAAACTCCCTAAGAAAAAATCTCTAGGGCCAGATGGATTTACATTTGAATTCTACAAAAGATTCAAGGAAAAATAAATTCCAATACTATATAAACTATTTGAAAAAATAGGGAATGGTGTTCTAACAAATTCCTTTTGTGATACAGATATGGTGCTGATAGCTAAACCAGGTAGTTTGAAAACAGAGAAAGAAAATTATAGACCAATTTCCCTAATGGATATTGATGCAAAAATTTTAAATAAAATATTGGTAACAAGATTACAGAAAGTAATCCCCAGGATAATATACTATGACCAGTGCGATTTATACCAGGAATGCAGGGCTGGTTCAATATTAGGAAAACTATAATCATAATCAAGTATATCAATAACCAAACTAATAAAAATTATATGATTATCTCAATACATGAGAAAAAGCATTTGATAAAAATCCAACACATATTGCTATTAAAAACAATAGAGAGTATAGGAATAAATGTGCTTTTCCTTAAAATGATTAGTAGTATCAACTTAAAACCATCAGGAAGCATTATAGGTAATGGGGACAAACTAGAGCCATTGCCAATAAGATCAGGAGTGAAATAAGGCTGCCCACTATTGCCACTACCATTCAATATTGTATTAGAAATGTTAGCTTTGGCAGTAAGAGAAGAAAAAGAAATTAAAGGAATTAGAGTAGGTCGTGAGAAAACCAAATTATCACTCTTTCCAGATGATATGATAGTATATTTAGAGAACCCTAGAAAGTCAACTAAAAAACTTCTAGAAACAATTCACAACTTTGGCAAAGTTACAGGTTTAAAAATAAATCCACATAAATCATTAGCATTTTTATATATTACCAACAAAGTTGATTAGCAAGAGATAAAAAAAAGAAATTCCATTCAAAATAATTGTCGATAGTATAAAATATTTGGGAATCTATCTGCCAAGGGAAATTCAGGAACTATTAGATCTAAACTACAAAACACTTTCCAAATAAAGTCAGACCTAATCTGTTGGAAAAATACCACTGCTCATGGGCAGGCCGAGCTTGTATAATAAAAATGACAATGCTACTCAAATTAATTTACTTATTTAATGTGATAAAAATCAATAATAATTTTACAAATCTAGAAAAAATAGTAACAAAGCTCATCTGGAAGAACAAAAGATCAAGAATTTCAAGGGAATAAATAAAAAAAAAGGCAGATGAAGGTGGCCTAGCAGTGCCAGATCTAAACTTCATTATTAAGCAGTGGTCATCAAAACCATTTGGTGCTGGCTAAGAAATAGAGTAGTCGATCAATGAATAGGATAGGATCACAGGACAAACTAGGCAACAACTATAGCAATCTAGTATTTCTGAAACCCAAAGACCCCAACTTTTGGGATAAGATAAGGACTCACTATTTGACAAACCTGCTGGGAAAATGGGAAACTAGTATGGAAGAAATTAGGGCTTGAACCACACCTAATGCCATAAAGCAAGATAAGATCTAAATGGGTTCATGATTTATATATAAAGAGTGATATTATAAGTAAATTAAAGGAACATAGGACAGTTTAACTCTCAGACCTGTGGAGATGGAAGGAATTTGTGTCCAAAGAAGAAGTGAAACTCTTAATTGAACACCAAATAGATAATTTTGATTATATTAAGTTAAAAAGGTTTTATGCAAACAAAACTAATGCAGACAAGATTAGGAGGGAAACAATAAATTGGGAAATCATCTTTACATTTAAGGGTTCTGATAAAGGCCTCATTTCTAAAATATATAGAGAATTGTCTCATATTTAAAAGAATACAAGCCACTTTCAAGCCACTCTCCAATTAATGAATGATCAAAGGATATGAACAGACAATTTTCAGGTGATGAAATTGAAACCATTTCTAGTCACATGTAAAGGTGCTCCAAATCACTATTGTTCAGAGAAATGCAAATTAAGACAATTCTGAGATACCACTACACACCTGTCAGACTGGCTAAAATAACAGGAAAAGATAATGATGAATGTTGGAGGGGATGTGGGAAAACTGGGACATTGATACATTGTTGGTGGAACTGTGAACGGATCCAACCATTTTGGAGAGCAATTTGGAACTATACTCAAAAAGTTATTAAACTGCGCATACCCTTTGACCCAGCAGTGTTTCTAGTGGGCTTATATCTCAAAGAGATCTTAAAGTAAGGAAAGGGACCCACATGTACAAAAATGTTTGTAGCAACCTTTTTTGTAGTAGTTAGTAACTAGAAACTGAATGGATGCCCATCAATTGGAGAATGGCTGAACAAATTATGGCATATGAATGTTATGAGATATTATTGTTCTGTAAGAAATGACCAGCAGGATGATTTTAGAGAGCCCTGAAGAGACTTGCATGAACTGATACTGAGTGGAACAAACAGAACCAGGAGATCATTATACATGGCTACAATAAGACTATATGATGATCATTTCTGATGGACATGGTTCTCTTTAACAATGAGATGTTTCAAACCAGTTCCAGTTGTTCAGTGATGAAGAAAGCCATATACACCCAAGGAGAGGCCTGTGGGATCTGAGTGTGGACCACAACATAGCATTTTCACTCTCTCTATTGATGTTTGCTTGCATTTTGTTTTCCTTCTCAGGTTTTTTTTTTTTTTTCCTGTAGATCTGATGTGTCTTGTACAGCAAGATAACTATATAAATATGTATACATATATTTGATTTGTAAAGTTTTTTAACATAATCAATATTTATTAAACTTCCTGCCATTTAGGGAAGTGGGTGGGGGTAAGGATGGAAAAATTTATATCAGAAAGCTTTGCAAGTGTCAACGTTGAAAAATTACCCAGGCATATGTTTTGCAAATAAAAAGCTTTAATTAAATATATATAATATATAATGTGGTTTGATAGTAGGCTGACTTTGAAGGCCAGGTCTGTTAGATTTGTTACCTCCTACCCCCATTACCATACCTTGATGAGGGTAGAAAATAGCTCTGCTGTATTTTTAGCCTCCACTTATTGTGTTAACCCTTTTTTGTGTTCCCGTGGTTAGTATCCAAATCCAATTTAACCTATAAGTATCACCTGAATTTTTTTAAAGTGATATTTACTTAAAACTACAGCAAAAACAAACATTTTTTCCAGCCAATGGTAGTATTATTCTTTCCCCTCCCCATTTGTCTCATAGCTTAATTTAGTTCCTAATTAGAATTAGTTTAACCAAGTTCAAGCTCAAACTCCAACTGGATTAGTATCCCTGGATCCTTATTTGCCAATACTTTACTGCTGAATTGATAATATCTCATCTGGATTCTTTAACTGGATCTTCATGGCTTGAGTTCCAGTGTAGAATACTACTCCCTCTGTACTTAGAATTAAAAAAAAATAGAATGATTGAAAATAAATTATGTGATCTAATGGCTCTTTTCCCTTACCATATAATGTTAATTGCTCTAAGAGTTCTTCACTCTCAAAAGTGAATGCAAGAAAAACATCCCAATCTTTCTCAAGAAATTTTTAAAAATGCAGACAGTTTAGCTAATGGAAAAAAGCTGCATCTTCTATTTTGGTCACTTCATTCTAAATGATCTAAGTATGGACCAAACCATCAATTCATATGTAATTGACTCAATTATATAACACCAAGAGTCTTTTGCCTAATGAAAAATTTTCAAAGATAGACATAGCACATGGTTCCACTTTCAAAGGAACTGCAAAGTAAAAATCAGTACAAAAAATCAGATATATAATAATAAAACAACTCTTACCTTTTGTCTTAGGCCATGGAAATTAGCATAGATGAACAAAAAATGTATAATGATAAATTAGTGAAGGTACTAGAGTATAATAAAAGATAATCTACTTTTCATGTTAGAGAGATGTGGAACTACTAAAGCAGAATACTGTAAATATTATGAGGAATTAAGTTAGTTTCAGATTTTATGAGTAATTATTGTTCTTTGTTACAAAAGCAAGTTTACACATTCAGAAAATACATTTCTTCCTTTCAGAAATGATTCTGATGTAAATTGTATCAATAAAGTATATTTTGAATAATAAAAGTAGTTGCATTAAAAAAAAAAAAGCTGATTGTGAGTTTTCCTTCCTTGAAAGTTATCAAGCCAAATCTAAGTAAACAATTTTGTGGATGCTCTTTAGGAGATTCCTTAGGGGATTCTAAAATCTCTGAAATTCCTTTGACTTTTAAGATTATATATCTTCAGTGATTTTCTACATATTTGCCTATAGACTACAGATGGTGAAGTGTATACAGGATATGATAAAACTTAAGCATTGACAGATACTTAGATAGCTCTTGAATGAATGGCATGCATTAGCAATGCTAATGGATGAATTTAGAGTTCCTTGTTCTACTTTCTTCTTTGGCATTGAATGTTGTGAACTGGAATAAACTTCATCCTTTTCTTCCTTCAAATAATTAGCTCTTGTAACTTATTTAACAGTAAACCTTTTTCCTAATTCCTTTGATTATTTGTTTTCTCCTCCTTATCCTCATCTAATATGTATATATTTATCTGATTACTTGTTATATTCTTCTCAGCACAATGCAAGATTTTTGAGGACAAAAACTGCTTTTCCTTTTGTCTTCAAATGTACAATCACTTACCAGTGCCGTGCATGTATTAGCTTCCTTATAAATGTTTGCCATATTATTAGATTAGAGGTATATTTGCTAGAGGCATGTTTGTTACCTTCCAGAAACTAACACTGCCTGTCTGGCTGCTTAGGACATAGTGGATCATGGCTTCATTGGCAGCACTGATCAATGATCTTGGATTCCTTAGATCATCTTTCTTAGAGAACACTCCATTTTAAGGTCAAGAAAAGGTTCTCTTATTTCACCCTGAACAGATAATTGTATGAAAATGAAGTGTAAGACTAGGGAGGGGGGATGGAGATGTGAATGGAAGAGTAGGAATACATACTAACAATAGAAGAAAATTATGATCAAGTAAATAGAGAGCAAAACTTAGAGTTAGAATGTCCTAACTTTTAAAACCTCAAACAACTTTTTAGGATGACAAATTAGTTGTATATCAAGTACCAGTCATCACTGGTTGAGGGGTTTTTCCCATTGAAAATTCCCAAAATATATGTCCACAAAAATTAAATAGTAAAAATTTGAGCTCTATTCTGTACTACATAAAACTGTTCTTATTTCTAAAATATAAAGTAAGTTGTATTTATCATCATAATTTGTTCTCTTCTTCTTCTTCATGTTCAACTTTTTATGTTTAGTACTTTCTTGTCAAAGATACTACAGTAGTTTGCCATTTCCTCTCTAGCCTGTTTTACAGATGAAGAAACTTACCTCAATAAGATTAGATGACTTGCCTAATGTCACACAAGTAGTAAGAGACTGAGGCCAGATTTGAACTTAGGAAGAAGAGTATTCCTGATTCCAGGCCTGACACACTATCTACTATCCTACTTAGGTGCTTCCAGATTCCACTCATAAATCTTACAATTATTTAGTTATCATAGAGATTATTCAAAAGCATATCTATTATAGTCCTTATTAACAACTATATGGCAATTTCTTTTTCCATTGAGAAGAGAATATTATTAAAACTATCATATGTCAGTTCATATTGGAATAGGAACACCATTGGAATTATTGCCACATTACCCACAAGTAGTGGAAAGACCATTTACTCTGGAACCTTGACCATGGGTTTTGGAGTTAGAGCACCTAGGTTTGAATTCTGAGTGCCACTCACTGTGTGAGTTTAACCAAGTGTCCTCACCATGTGAACCTCAGTGTCCTCATTTGTAAAATGAGAGATTTGACCAAAGTGTCCTTTGAGATTCCCTCCTGCTCTAAATTCATGATCCTCTGAATGATGAAAATGCAAATGTTTCATGTCAGCCTTTTATATCTCCCATAAGATGAGGAAAAGGCATATGCAATCAAATAACAAGCAAATCAAAAGGTACAAAGGACAGGTCAAAGGAATGCTGTTACTTCCCTGGAAAAACCAAGAGAGAAATAAAAATTTCTTAATGGAGCCCTCCAATGATTAAACAGTAATTAAAATCTGGGCAAATGGACAAGATTCAAATGACTTAACATTCATGAAATACATGACCTCAGAGAAAGAAGACAATGTTGAGTTTTCTAGTAAGTAGAAGGACTTTTTTTTTTTGACACTGCGAAAGTCAAACTTATTCATAAACTTATTCTTTTTCACGAGAAGCATGGCAGAGTGCCCAGCCACAAATTAGCAAATGAACATCATAAAGGTAGACAAGTATTTGCTAGGAACTGGAGTTTTGAAGTTCATTCCAAAGCTAGAAATATTTTTTAATATTTAGATTTTTAAAATTTTTACTAATTCAAATAACTTTTAAAATATCTTTCTAAATAGACCACTGTGTTCAAGAGCAAATTTTCTAGTGTGGGTCATGCTGGCCTACTTCCTCATGTTGCATAGAAAACTGAGAGTATATTTTCAATTTACTGGAAAATTGCTATGCCTCTTTTTCACTTTAAACTATAGAATATGACAAAAGAGGAAAAAAAAAGTCTAACAAAAATTACAACATACGGAAAACATATCTCAATATTCTAATGCTTCAAGCCTACCTCCTGCAAAAAGACATCCACTTTTTAAATTGATTGTCACAGGGTGCATTACCTTATCCTAGATGTTATTTACTATCACATTCATGTGCTGTTAGAGCTTCTCCACCTGGAAATTTTGCTGTTACAATGAAGAAAGACCTATTTGTCTTCCTTTGCAGATTAGCTTACCCAACTCTTCAAATTTTCCACCTCTACCTTCAGAAATTTTAATTTTTGACTACAATTGACCTGATCAATTCATCCTTCAAACACAGATGAATTTTGGATTACTCCTAAATTTTTGTTTTTTTTTTTTTAATCTCTTACTGCTTAATAAAATTGTATTACCCTTTTATTGACTTTACAACTATTCATTTTCTTTCTTTTTTCTTAGCCTTCATTCAGATCTGGTCCACTATTGTCTATATTTCTTCAATGGCATTTCCAAATAATGAGTCAAGGTTTGAGTGTGCAGAGGGAGGAGCAAAAATCATTCCAACTAGCATTTTTGTTTAAATCATCAATGTGACAAGGTGATGGTAGCAAAATAGAGATAAAACATATGAGTTACCAAAATATACTCCTCAATTATTTTTTGAAAACACACCTGCCATTGAACTAAAGAGGCTACTGTGATTCAGGAGTAGTATTTATGCGTGAGAAGAAATGTGGAAAATAGATTTTTAAAAATTACCTAAATGATTGAAGTGTGCATGCACATATATACACTGTAGCATCCATTTTCTAAGTATTTCAAATAAAACATTTCTTTGGGCCTGCCATTTAAATAAAGACCATTTCTATTCAGCGATGGTTTTGACAACTCTAAGTATTAGATTTACCAATTTCTATATAGTCCTATCTATCAGCTTGCCAAGCAATGCCACCTATCCTTTTGGTGGGGATTGTTATTGATTTTTTGGTTGTCATTAAATGTGAATGTACCAGAACTAGACATAAATAGATCTATTTAAGCAGTTTTCAAACCACAATAGACCAAAAAACAAATGATTGGATAAATTGTAAGAATAGAATATTTCAGCTTTTTCAAATTGGATGAGATTCCCCAAACTTTTTAAAATAATAGTTACACTAATATCTTTTATTTATTTTTTTTATTAAAGCTTTTTATTTGTATAACGTGTATGGGTAGTTTCCCAACATTGATCTTTACAAAGCTTTCCATTACAAATTTTACCCCCAGTCCCCTCCTCTCCCCTAAATGGCAGGAATTCCACTACATGTTAATAATGTTGAAATGCTTGAGAAGTTATGCAAGAAAAATCCTATCTACAAGAAAAAAAAAAGAAAATCAGAGAAAGGCAACACAATGCAAGCAAATGTCAATAGAGATCATGAAAATATTACGTTGTGGTCCATATTTCATATCCCTCTCTCTCGGTGTATATGGTTTTCTTCTGTGAACAATTGGAATTGGTTTGAGACAATTCTTTGTTGCAGAGAGCCATGTCCATCAAAATTGATCATCATGTAATACTGTTGTTGCTGTGTATGATGATCTCCTGGTTCTGCTCGTTTCACTCAGCATCAGTTCATGCAAGTCCATCCAGGCCTCTCTGAAATTGTCCTGCTGGTCGTTTCTTACAGAGAATAATATTCCATAACATTCATATACCATAATTTATTCAGCCACTCTCCAATTGATGGGCATTCCTTCAGTTTCCAGTTTCTAGCCACTACAAAAAGGGCTGCCACAAACATTCTTGCACAGGTGGGTCCCTTTCCCTCCTCTAAGATCTCTTTGGGATATAGGCCCAGTAGAAACACTGCTGGGTCAAAGGGTATGCACAGTTTGACAACTTTTTGAGCATAGCTCCAAATTGCTCTCCAGAATGGTTGGATCCGTTCACAGTTCCACCAAAAATGTATTAGTGTCCCAGTTTTCCCACATCCCCTCCAACATTCATCGTTATCTTTTCCTGTCATTTTAGCCAATCTGACATATAGTTTTAGTTCTCCTACAGCTAGGCCACCTTCATTTGCATTTTTTTTCATCAATTCCCTTGAAATTCTTGAACTTTTTTCTTTCCAGAGAATTTTGATATTATTTTTTCTAGCTTTGTGAAGTTATTTCTTGGGAGTTCGATGATATGGCACTAAATAAGTAGATTAATTTAGGTAGTGTTGTAATTTTTATTATATTAGCTCAGCCAATCCATGACCATTTGATATTTGTCCATGAGATTAGATCTGAATTTATTTGCATGGAAAGTTTTTTGTAATTGTTTTCATATAGTTCCTGACTTCATTGGCAGGTAGACTCCTAAATATTTTGTATTATCTACAGTTATTTTGAATGGAATTTCTCTATCTATTGCTTCTAGACTTTTTGATAATATATAAAAGTTCTGATGATTTATGGGTATTTATTTTATATCCTGCAACTTTGCTAAAGTTGTGAATTGTTTTTAGTAGTGTTTTAATTGATTGCCTAGAATTCTCTAAAGAATATGATATCATCTGCAAAGAGTGGTAATGTGGTTTCCTTTTTATATATTCTAATTACTTTAATTTATTTTTCTTCTCTTATTGCTAAAGCTAATATTTATAATACATTATTGAATTAACATTGATGATAGTGGGCAACCTTGTTTCACTCCTGATCTTATTGGGAGTGGTTCTAGTTTGTTCCCATTACAAATGATGCTTGCTGATAGCTTTAAATAGATGCTGTTGATCATTTTAAGGAAAACTTCATTTATTCCTATACTCTCTAGTGTTTTTAATAGGAATGGGTGTTGGATTTTATCAAATGCTTTTTCTGCATCTATTGAGATAATCATATGATTTTTTGCTAGTTTGGTTATTAATATAGTTGATTATGCTGATAGTTTTCCTAATATTGAACCAGCCCTGCATTCATGGTATAAATCCTAGTTGATCATAGTGTATTATCCTGGGGATGACTTTCTGTAATCTCTTTGCTAATATTTTATTTAAGAGTTTTGCAACAATATTCATTAGGGAAATTTTCTTTTTCTCTTTTGACTTTACCTGGTTTAGGTGTCAGCATTATGTCTGTGTCATTAAAAAAAAGTGATAGGACTTCTTATTTCCCTATTTTTCCAAAGAGTATGCATAATATTGGAATTAATTGTTCTTTAAATGTTTGGTAGAATTCACATGTAAATCCATCTAGAGCTGGAGATTGTTTGCTTTTGGAGTTGATTAATAACTTGTTCAATTTCTTTTTCTAAAATGGTACTATTTAGGTAATTTGTTTCCTCCTGTATTAATCTTAAAAATCTATATTTTTGTAAATATCCATCAATTTCACTTACATTATCATATTTAATAGTATACAATTGAGCAAAATAGATCATAATTATTGCTTCAATTTCCTCTTCACTGGTTGAAAATTCATCCTTTTCATTTTTGATAGTAACAATTCCATTTTTTTCTTTCCTTTTTCTGATCAAATTCAGTAAAGGGATTTTATTTGTTCTTTTTCTAGTTTTTTAGTTGCATTCCAATTCATTAATCTTCTCTTTCTCTATTTTGTGCAAGTAAGCATCTAGAGATATTAAACTTCCCCTAACAACTACTTTGGCTGCATGCCATAAATTTTGGTATGTTGTCTCATTATTGTCATTGTCTTGGATGGAATTATCAATTGTGTTTATGATTTATTGTTTCACCCACTCATTTTTTAGCATCAGATTATTTAGTTTCCAATGATCTATTTTTCCATGGCTCTTTATTATATATGATTCTTATTGCATCATAATCTGAAAAAGATGCATTTACTATATCTGCCTTTCTGCATTTGATTTTGAGGTGTTTGTGCCCTAATATATGTTCAAATTTTGCATAGGTTCCATTAACTGCCGAGAAAAAAAAGTGTACTCCATTCTGTCTCCATTCAATTTTCTCCAAAGGTCTATAATACCTAACTATTCTAAAGTTCTATTTACCTCCTTAATTTCTTTCTTATTTATTTTGTGGTTTGATTTATCTAGTTCTGAAAGAGCAAGTTTGAGATGCCCCACTAGGATAGTTTTGTTGTCAATTTCTTCTTGCAGGTCTCTGAATATATCCTCTAGGAATTGGATACTATGCCACTTGGTAAATACATGTTGTGTTGATATTACTTCATTATCTATGGTACTCTTTAGCAAGATGTAGTTTCCTTCCTTATCTCTTTTAATTAGACCTATTTTTGCTTTTGCTTGATCTGAGATCAGGGTCACTACCCTCTGCTTTTTTACATAATAGATTCTGCTCCAACCTTTACCTTTACTGTGTATGTATCACTCTGCTTTCTTGTAAACAACAAATTGATGGATTCTGAAATTTAATCCAGTCTGCTATGCACTTCCATTTTATGGAAGAGTCCATCCTATTTACAGCCACAGGTAAAATGAATAATTCTGTATTTCCCACAATCTTATTTACTCCAATTTATGCTTTTATCTTTCCTTTTCCCTTTCCCTCCTCCCCAGTATTTTGCTTCTGACCACCACCTTCTTCAAACTGCCCTCCCCCTTTATAGTCCCTACCTCTTTCTTACACCTTTCCTCTACTACTTCAGTTTATTCTTCTATCAGCTTACTCCTTTCCTTTTCTATTTCCCCACCTCTTCCCTATGGGGTGAGACTAGTTTCTTTCTGAAGACAAATATGTCTGATATTCTCTCTCTCTTTTTTTTAATCCAATATGTGTAAACATATTTATATAATTCTCTTGTTGCACAAGATAAATCAGATCAAAAAGGAAAGAAAATGAGTAAGAAAACAAATTGCAAGTGAACAACATCAACAAGAGTGAGAATCTTATGTTGTGATTCACATTCAATTTCCACAGTCCTCTCTGGATGTAGATGGCTCTCTTCATCACAAGATCATTGAAATTGGCATCTATCATCTCATTGCTGGAAAGAGTCATGTTCATCAGAATTGACAGTCTTATGATATTGATGTTTCATGTACAATGATCTCCTGGTTCTGCTCATTTCACTTCGTATCAGTTCATGTAAGTCTCTCCAGATCTCTCTAAAATCATATTCCTGATCATGTCTTATAGAACAATAATATTCCATAACATTCATATACCATAACTTATTCAGCCATTCTCCAACTGATGGGTATCTCCTCAGTTTCCAGTTTCTTGCCACTACAAAAAGGGCTGCCACAAACATTTTTGCAATGTGGGTCCCTTTCCCTCCTTTAAGATCTTTTTGAAATGCAAGCTTAATAGAAACACTACTGGATCAAAGAATATAAAGAGTTTGATAATTTTTTAAGCATAGTTCCAAATTGCTCTCCAGAATGTCTTGATCTGTTCACAGCCCCACCAAAAATGTATGTGGCCCAGTTTTCCCACATCCCCTCCAACATCTGTCATTATTTTTTCCATTCATCTTATCTAATATCAGATGTGTGTAGTGATGTCTGATACTTGTCTTAATTTGCATTTCAATAGTGAGCTAGAGTATCTTTTCATAAGATTAGAGATGGTTTTAATTCCTTCATTTGAAAATTGGCTGTTCATAATATTCTCTCTTTAAGCCAAATCTGATGACAGCAAAATTTACACTATATTTATCCCCATCCCTTCTTTCCCTAAATTATAAGTCTTCTTTGCTTCTTCGTGAGATGCAATTTCCCTCATTTTACCTCCATTTTTCTTTTTTTTCAGTACAATCCCTTTTCCACTTTAATTTCTTTTTAATATTATCACAATAAAATCAAATTGTGTCTGCACTCTCCAAGTACATATATATATATATATATATATATATATATATATAATATTAATATATATATATATATAAATACATGTTCTCAAGAATTATTTCCTTTTTACCTTTTCATGGTTCTTTTGACTTCTGTATTTGGAGAACAAATTTTTGTTCTACTCTGATCTTTTCATCAGAAATAAATGAAATTGATTTTTCCCTGAAAGTTAATGCTCAATTTAGCTGGATAGTTGATTGTTGGCTGCAATCCTAGTTTCTTTGCCTTTTTGGAATATCAGATTCCAGAGCCTTTGATCCTTTAAGGTGGAAGCTGCTAGATCCTGGTTAATCCTGATTGTGGCTCCTTAATATTTGAATTACTTCTTTCTCTCTTGCAATATTTTTTCTTTGATCTTATAAGTCTGAAATTTATCTGTGATAATCCATGGAATTTTCATTTTTGAATCTCTTTCATTAGATAATTGGTGAATTCTTTAAATAGCTATTTTACCTTCTGGTTCTAGGATATCAGGGCAGTTTTCCTTGATGATTTCCTGAAAGATAATGTCTAGGCTCTTTTTTTTCATCATGGTTTTCAAAAAGTACAGTCATTCTTAGATTTTCTCTCCTATGTCTATTTTCCAGGTCAGTTGTTATTCCAAAGAGTTATTTTACATTTTCTTCTATTTTTTTCTTGAATTTTTGATTTTGTTTGACTGATTCTTAATGTCTCATTAAGTCATTCCTTTCCATTTGTTCAGTTCTAAATTTTAGTGATTTTCTTTTTAGTTACCTTCTTTTTAGCTCCTTTTTTATTTGGCCAATTTTATTTTAAAATGACTTGTTTTGTTCAATGCATTTTCCCCCATTTCACAAATTCTATTTTTTCAAGGAGTTGTTTTCTTTTTCTATTTTGTCAAATCTATTTTGTAAGGAGCTCTTTGCCTTTTCCATTTCACTAAGTCTATTTTAATGAGTTTTTTATTTCCAGATAATTAATGTGTTTTTCCCAAAGACTTTTGCAAAATTTTCGTTTCCTTTCCCTGTTTTTCTTCTAATTCTCTTCTAAGGTCTTTTTTGAATTCTTCCAAAACAGCCTTTTCTGATGGGGAGCAATTTGTATCATCCTTTGGGGCTTCATCTGGAGATGATCTACTTTTAGTGTGCTATTCTTCTCTTTCTCAATAAAAACTATCTATGGTCAGAGTTCTTTTTGCTCATTTTTTTAAAAATGTTGAGGTCTGCTATTAGGGCAAAGGGGAGATTGTCCAAGTTTCCTCCACAGGTGACAGTAACTCTACTGGGTTGGTCCTTACTAATTTCTGATGCTGGGTGGATGTGACCAGCTTCTGCATTATTCTGGGGTTTAGAGGCTCACTATTTACTTTTTGTATTTCTCTTTGATATCTTGCAACTAATCTGCTTGCAATCAGGACAGAGTAGCGAACACAGCTGTGGATTCCTCTAGTTATATTCCCTGTCTCTTGAGTTCCTACCTTGACATGTGCTCATCTTCTCCTTCCATGCCCTAATGAAAAATATCTTTTCTGAAGTTCTTCCAAAATATCTTCTGCTGGAAATTTGTTACATTACAAATATTTGTGGGTTCTGTCACTCCAAAAGCAGTTCAGAGACTTGATCTGGTTTGGATTTAAGATATTTCAGGGAATGCTCAGATAAAGATGTGTCTCCTCTCCTTCATTTTGGCTCTACCCCCATCCCCTCCCCCAAATGTATTTTTTTAAATAGAGAAATATAATTAACAAACTATCCCTTGCAATCTCTTGCAAAATATTAGTTTTTGGTGGATGTGGGAATGTATCCCCTATTTCTCATATAGTGTATCAGCAAAATACTATTCATTTGATCCCTTCTTCCCTTCAAAAAAAGTAAAACAAAAAAGACCTTTCTTCTTTAGAATTTCTTAATTACTGCTGAAGACACTTCTCATCTTGCCAGTTTCACAGGTTCATGGCTTAATTACTGTCCTCAATCTTTACTCTAATTTGTTCTATATGAATAATTTGTTGACAAATGTTATCATTTTTTCTGCCATAACCTGTTATATGGATCTTATATTAATCTTTATTTTCTGACTTTTAAAAATTATATCACTTTAACTTCATTCAGTTGTCAAATTGTGATTTTCTTAAAGCATAGATCTTAGAACATGTCATTTCTACCCATTACTTTCCAAACTCTCCTTATTACTTCCAGGAATAAACATAAAACCATTTGCTTGGTACGTAAAGCTCTTTACAACCTGGTTTCTTCCCATTTTCCAGTCTTCTTAAATATGTATTCTTTCCATAAACTGCTTTGTCCAACTACTCTGGCCTACTTGCTGCTCTTCAAGGAGAACATTACATCTCCCTTTTCTTTATCTTTGTATTGGATATCCCTCATACTTAAAATTCTTTCTCTTCTACCTTCTGTTTCCCAGAAATTCCCCCTCCTGAATT
Source organism: Myrmecobius fasciatus (assembly GCA_023553655.1). Classification (NCBI taxonomy): domain Eukaryota; kingdom Metazoa; phylum Chordata; class Mammalia; order Dasyuromorphia; family Myrmecobiidae; genus Myrmecobius; species Myrmecobius fasciatus. Next base: position 120,968 of record JAJPUD010005482.1, on the reverse strand, counting down.
AAATCTGTCCCCATTTCAACAGCAAGGAGACTTTTGTCTTCTAAGTTCATCTTCAGTCACTTTCAATCCTATATATATATATATATTTACATGCAGTTTCCCCCATTAGAATATAAGTCCTTTGGAGGTAGGAATTGGGTATATCATTGTTTGTGACTTCCCTTGTATTCCTAGGTCACAGTACTATATGTGGCATGTCTTTGTCGATTGACTGGCTAACCCCTGCCATCAATGAAGTCCATTCGTTGTATTCAAGACATCCTGTCATCTTGAACTCATGATAACATGTGAAGTTGCACATGTCCAGCTAAATAACTAGACACGTTAACCACAATATAGGTACTCAGTAAAGCAACAAGAAAAATATAGAAATGGTCAGGAATCCAATAACTCTTTTCCTTAGTAGAATGCATGTTTTTTTTTGGGGGGGAGCAGAGACAGAGTTAGGGAGAAGAGCACAGCCCATCCACCTAATACCCTCACAAGAAGTCTAGTCACATGGGAGCTTTAAGCAACAAATATAACCTTCTCTTCTTTTGAGTCTTTCAGTATTCCACATTTCTGCTTCTGTCACAGTAGACTGACTAGTGGCACAAGAAACCTTGGAAAGACCTCTTACCAAAAATACCATGTCTTTTTAGTGTAAAGATGGCTAGGACATTCATCATTAGATTGCAAGTATCTTTTGCTTCTTTGTATCTCCATCACTTAACATAGTGGTACATAGAAGGCACTTAATAAATATTTACTGAATTAATGAATGCCCCAAGTGTCCAATTATTGAGTCATTCCCATTGAATTGGACCAAAAAGACAGGGAGTAACTATACAAGCTTTGCACAATCCATAAGGGTAAGAACATCCATGATTAATCTTATTAGGTAAAAGGTAGCAAAGGCAAAGTTGCCTGATAAGAAAGAATTTTAAGTTAAATTCATCAGACATTAAGCTTGTAAATGGGGGGGAGAGAAGCTTATTCAAATTAGAGTCATGAACTACTAAGAAGATTTCTCTTGAAATTAGGAAGAAATGAATCCAAGTTCTGTGCTTGAGGCATGCAGATGATGTCACCCTCTCTACACTAATAAAGTCACAAATGTGTTAAAATAAATGTAAAAAGTGTGCTTGAATTGGTAGCTAAATATAGCATGGCATATAAACATAAAGGAGACAGTAGCGTTTAGTGAAAAGAATATGAGAAATGATGTCACAAGGGCTGCAATTTACCACCCATCTTACTTTGACTTGGAAAGGGCATTTAAACTATATTGTATTCTATTTTTCTCATCTTTGTGCAACATTCTCACCCACCTAGATTGGGTGACTTTCCCTGAGGGGAAACCTTATTGTGTGTGCTGCAAACACAGATAAAGCTGGAAATCCTGAATAGATAAGGGAATGCTGGTATAGGAGGAAAATAGGTGTAGGATGAAAAATATTGAGAGGACACATTTCCAAGAAAGACCCTTAAAAACAGATCCAAAGAGAAAAGACACATATTTGAATCATCAAGAGGAACTCCATTGCCAATCAAGGGGAAAACCAGATTCTGGAATAGAAGCATTTGCAAGCCCTAGAGACTGCTAAGAGATCCCTTTCTTTCAATAAAGTAGTTCTTTTGGTTTTAGGTAAGATCTCATCCCACTTACAGCTTACAAGTTCTTTTATAGTCCTATATTTTTTGACTATTCCAATCTGTAAAACTTATAGATTTCAATATGTCAAATACTTTGATAAAAAAGTTGTTAGCTATGTGTGATAATGTATATCCAGCCTTTGGAGGAATATAAGCTAGAGAGTAAAAGCTACATATCACCCCTCTTTAAAGAGCAATCAAGGAAATTTCTATTGTATCACCAGATTATAATTCATGATATATATAGATAGCTAGACAGACAGACAGATAGATAGGTATAGAGATAGAGAAATAATTCTACACCAATATTTCTCTTAGAGATAAGCAAGATAAAAAGCAATCAATCATCTGCAGTTTTTCTTTTTATCCTAGGAAAGATATAAATGCCAGTGTTCCTTGGAGAGAAATGGATCAGATCTCCAATCACTTCAAATATTTATGTCACGTGTGAGCAAATCATCTTCATATATTAGAGGCCCCAGATCTGTAGTAATATGCATCTATTTATCCTTCTATCTATCTAAATATATATGAATATACATATAATTACATAAACATAACCATTGATGCATTTATCTCTATATATCTTTATTTACACATATATGTTTGGACTAGAGAAAAAAATGATCTCATATCTTTTTCAGCTCTCACTCTATAATCCCATAACCTTATCAAGCCATGAACTCTGTGGCCTATTCCAGTCTGAAATATTATAATAATGTTATAACATAGAAAAAAGAATCAGAGACAAACTACAACTTCTTAACACTAATTTTTCACCCAAGGGCATATAGATGAATGATACTTCCAAGAGGTTTGAAAAAAATCTAAGAAAGTCATAAAATAACAAGTAGGATATTAAACTTAGGCAAGAGTGCTTTTAAGATTCTTGACTGTTCCACACCCTCCTTCTTCTCTTTTTGCCTCCCTCTTCAATAAATTCTCTAAATTATAAATTTCCTTCTGGCATTATAAGAATCTCAAGTTAAAATTGTATTTTCAAATAAAAATTATGGGAAAAGGTTTGGGGAAATTTATTCTTTTCATACCCTTCTTTTTTGCACAACTTCACTTAGTTCTATTAGGAGAAAAAATGGTCTACTATAATATTTAAATTCTGATACAGTAAAATACTTATCATTAATATTCTAGGCATAAGGTGCAGTTCAGTCTTTTGAACTGAAATGAGAAAAAACATCTTTCCCATGGAGGATATGCAGTGCAGAAATATAATGCCCTCTGCCCTCATCAACAGGACTGTCTTCCCTAAGGTGCTGAGAATTCCTGGGCCTTCTGCATTAACTGTAGTCTGTGTTATTGAACAAGCTCTGACTGTACGAAAAGAGCAGGTTATTTTGCTTGGGCTCAGAAATAAAGTATTATTTCCAATTTTGTATTTGCAAATTTTAAAATAAGTGGAGGATCATAGAGAATAATAATGCTTCACTTTTCTTCATTTTTTGTGGGGGCAATATCATCCCCCTTTGGACTATTTACACATATAAGGATGATTTCTAGATCAATTCTAAATACTTTTCTTTATAGAAAACCCTAACACAAGGTACAGCAACAACTACAAAACAGTTCTGGCAAAATCTCATTTTCTTAAGCCATATCATTTAGTATACTCCACTCTCACCAAAAAAGTCCAAAAAGTCCAAAATAATTGTCTATTCTCTGATTTAGGCTTGCTATGCATAATGGCTTGTTTTAAATATGTTACTGACACGGACAAGGTCAAAAGCCACAATCACTCTAATTTAGAAAGAGCTATTGCCACACATTATAATGACAATATGGAAATAAAACAAAATCCCTTGTACTCTTTTGAGGGCTACCTTAAAGTACAGAAAATCTAAGGAATTAAATCTCTTTGTTTAATTCCACATACATTTTTAAAGTTGCAAGTGATCTCTGAATTAGTACTTTGATTTTAGGCATAGAACATAAGTCCAAAGACACATCTAAGAATAAAACAGTTAGTGAATCATGTAGAATAGAATGTATAACTAAAGCTTCTTATGTTAATTTGATTGCTTATATAGAAACATGGTATAGAAAGAGTCTGCTAAATTTACAATATTAACTTTAGTGAAATTTTGTATTTGAAATGTAATCATTTCAAGAAAGATGAGAAATTGGACTGTGCAAGGGAAGGTCAGAGTTACTTTCTATACTTCCACTATTCTGTCTGCATTGACAAGTTTTCACAAGGGATAAATAAAGGAGACTGAAAAGGTGAAAAAGAGATAGAAGAGACCAAAAGTAAAATGACAAAATAAATTGAAAGAGCAAACATGCAGTAGGAAATTAGTTTCAGGCTATTCTCATATCAGCTTTAGAATAAGTATTGAGTCACTTTGAGGAGAAAGTGTGTGTGTGTGTGTGTGTGTGTGTGTATGTGTGTGTGTGTGTGTATGTGGAGTACCTTCTCAAAAGTATGTAAAAGTGATAATAGATAACACTCTATATTTACAAGTGATCTTAAAATTTTCAAGGTTGACAATATCACTCTTTACCATTGTATCTCAGCACTAATCAATTTCTCCTGTTTTGAAAAGTCTATTTTCTATTGAAAAAATCCATTTATTTTTTTCTGAAAGAAATCCCAAGGACATTGTTGTAAAACTTTGGAACTGTAATCTTTTTTTTTTTTTACTTCATTAAAAGCTTTTTATTCACAAAACACATGAGTGATTTTTCTACATTGACCTTTGCAAAACTTTTTTTTTTGTTCCAAGCTTTTCTCCCCCTTCCCCAAACTCCCCACCCCTAGATGACAGGTAATCTAATACATGCTAAATATATTAAATTATATGACAAATAGAATATACATATATACATATCTATTTAGTTATCTTACTGCACAAGAAACATCAGATCCAGAAAGAGAGAAACAAACAAACAAACAAACAAAAAACAAA
>JAJPUD010005482.1:79584-116009 GCA_023553655.1 Myrmecobius fasciatus | reverse complement strand
TTTTCTTAGGGAGTTGGTTAATGGCTTGTTCTATTTCTTTTTCTAATATGGGACTATTTAAATAATTTATATCCTCTTCTGTTAACCTCGGCAATCTATATTTTTGTAGATATTCCTCCATTTCATTCAGATTATCAAACTTACTGGCATAAAGTTGGGCAAAGTAACTCCTAATTATTGCTTTAATTTCCTCTTCATTGGAGGAAAGTTCTCCCTTATCATTCTTGAGACTAACAATTTGATTTTTCTCTTTCCTTTTTCTTATCAAATTAACTAAGGGCTTATCTATTTTGTTGGTTTTTTCATAGAACCAACTCTTAGTTTTATTTATTAACTCAATAGTTTTCTTATTTTCAATTTTATTAATTTCTCCTTTTACTTTTAGAATTTCCAATTTGGTATTTAAGGTTCTGCTGATTTCACTCAGCATCAGTTCATGCAAGTCTCTCCAGGCCTCTCTGAAATCATCCTGATGGTCATTTCTTATGGAACAATAATATTCTATGACATTCATATACCATAATTTATTCAGCCATTCTCTACTTGTTGGGCATCCATTCAATTTCCAGTTTCTAGCCACTACAAAAAGGGCTGCCACAAACATTTTTGCATATGTGGGTCCCTTTCCCTCCTCTAAGATCTCTTTGGGATATAGGCCCAGTAGAAATACTGCTGGGTCAAATGGTATGCAGTTTGATAACTTTTTGAGCAGAGTTCCAGATTGCTCTCCAAACTGTAATCTTTTTAAAAAATTATTTTTCCTGAGGCAATTGGGGTTAAGTGACTTATACAGGGTCACACAGCTAGGAAGTGTTAAGTGTGTAAGGGCAGATTTGAACTCAGGTCCTCCTGACTTCAGGTCTGGTTCTCTATCCACTGCGCCACTTAGCTGTCCCTAGAACTGCAATCTCAAGGAAAAAAATACTGCAAGCTGAAAGGAAAAAATAAACACAATTCAAATAAAAATGAACAACTGCCAGGATTACCCAGGACCTGGCAGCATCTCTGATAAAGGATCTCAGGGCCTGGAACACTATATTCTGGGAGGCAAAGGACCTGGGATTACAACCAAGAATCAACTACCCAAGGAGACTCAGCATCATCATTCAGGGGAGGTAACGCATCTTCAATGAAGTAAGAGATTTTCAATCATTTCTATTGAAAAAAAAATAGAACTGATTTTGGGGTGGAGCCAAGATGGCACAGGATTCTCTGTGTCCTCCTCTGACCTTCTCTCAAATCAACAGCAGATTAAGCCTCTGAACTGGTTTTGGAGACAAAGCACCCCCAAATATTTGGAATACAATACATTCCCAGAAGTTATCTTGGAAGAGCTTCAGAAAAGGTCTTTTTCAGTAGGGAAGGGGACAGTTTGCTGAACCTAGATGACTGCAGGGAAAGACAAGGCAGGAAGTCGGGATATCAGTCAGACCATTGTAGTTTCCAGGTGCCTAAGAACCTTCTCTGAGCCTCTTAGGTTTGGCAGATTTGCCTTTTGTAAAAGGTACATTGTAAACCACTGAGATGCTTCAAACCAGTGCCAATTGTTCAGTGATGAAGAAAGCCATCTATTCCCAGAGAGAGGCCTGTGGGATCTAAGTGTGGACCACAGCACAGCATTTTCATGCTTTCTGTTGATGTTTGCTTGCATTTTGTTTTCCTTCTTAGGTATTTTTTTCTTTCTGGATCTGATTTTTCTTGTACAGCAAGATAACTGTATAAATATATATATATATATATATATATATATACATAAAAAAGGTCAGTGGATCAGCAGACTAGTTATGAGATCTTCACTGCAAGTATAGAAGGCAAATATGAGCCATAAAGCCCAGTATAACAGGCAGGACTTGGCCAGGCCCACTCAGCACAGTGTACAAGCCTGAAACACCATCCTCAGGGCAGCATGTAGACCTTTGCACCCTGTAGGGGAATCTAGGGATAATCTCACTTGTGCCCTAGGAGTAGACCTCAAAGTTTAAAAAAGGAACAAAAGTGCACAGAGGACACTAAGGATAAAAAGCCTCCAGAAGAAGGCTCTCAAGGGAATATGAACTGGTTTCCATCTCAAAAGATTGGGAAGAATTAAAATAGGATCTTAAAAGAGAGTTAGAAGAAAATAGGTAACAGAAATGAAAGCTTTGCAGGAGAGTTTGGAAAAGGAAACATAGAAATAGAATGAAGAAAACAAGCAGCTCTCTAAAAATACATTTGTTGAAATGTAAAACCATATACTGAAGGTTTTTGTGCCCTAATATATTATCAATTTTTCCATAGGAAACTGTATTGTCCAGAAAAAAGGTGTATTCCTTTTTGTCCCTTATTCAATTTTCTCCAGAGCTCTATGATATCTAAGTTTTTAGGATTTTATTAACCTCCCCAGTTTCTTTGTAGTTTAGAAACTGGAAACTGAATGGATGCCCATCAATTGGAGAGTGGCTGAATAAATTATGGTATATGAATGTAATGGAATATTATTGCTCTGTAAGAAACGACCAGCAGGACGATTTCAGAGAGGCCTGAAGAGACTTGCATGAACTGATGCTGAGTGAAACGAGCAGAACCAGGAGATCATTATATACAGCAACAACAATATTACATGATGATCAATTCTGATGGACATGGCTCTCTGCAACAAAGAATTGTCTCAAACCAGTTCCAATTGTTCACTGAAGAAAATCATATACACCCAGAGAGAGGGATATGAAATATGGACCACAACATAACATTTTCATGCTCTCTATTGAGGTTTTCTTGCACTGTTTTTCCTTTCTCTGATTTTCTTTTTTTTTCTTGTAGATAGGATTTTTCTTGCACAACTTGTCAAGTATTTCAACATTATTAACATGTAGTGGACTTCCTGCCATTTAGGGGAGGGGAGGCCTGGAGATAAAATTTGTAATGGAAAGCTTTGTAAAGATCAATGCTGTGGAACTACCCATACATATGTTATACAAATAAAAAGCTTTAATAAAATAATAATAATATCTATTTTTAATTTTGCTTTGAGATCTGACACGCTACTTCATTTTTTTACATCAGCTGAAGCATAATAAATTCTTTTCTAGTCTTTTACCTTTATTCTGTCTGTCTCTCTGTGTCACATGTGTTTCATATAAACAACATATTGTAGGATTCTGATTTTTTTAATCTGCTCTGGTATTTGCTTCTATTTTTTGAGAGAGTTCATCCCATTTACATTCACAGTTATGATTACAAGCTGGGTATTTCCTATTTTTGTTTTTTCTTTCCACCCTCATCTTAGTTGTGCTTTTTATTACCCAAACCACCCACTACCTTATGTCCTATTACTCTTTCCCCTTCTCTCAACAGTGTTTTTTTTTTATCCCACTTCACCCAATATTTTACCTTCTATCACCCCTTCCTCCCTTCTCTTATTTTTTCCCTAGACTTTCTGATCTGTTTTCTATCCTGTGCCTCTCTTTTCCTTCCTCTTTCTCCTCCCTCTTTTTAGATTTAGATTACTTTCTATATACAAAGGAAAAGTTATTCACTCTTGAAGCCAAAATTGCTTCAAGTTCAAGCTTCAAGGAATGCTCATCCCACTCCTATCTTTCCCTGCATTGTAATAGGTCTTTTGTGACTCTCCAAAACTCCCCCAATGTTTTACTATAGAAAAGACAGAAACTAGACTCTCAGCTACCTTGATTTCAAATCTGCTGCTCTGCTGGGTTCAAACTGTGAAACAAGATGATCTTACCCTGACATCCCAAGATACCCCACCCATTACTACCTCCTCATCTTCCCCTCCACTCTCTTTTCCTGCCTCCTTCTGGCTGTTGCCCCTTCTATTAGAATGTAAACTCCTTGAGAGCATGGGCAATATTTTTTTATGAATTGTATTCCAGGTGTTTAGCAGAAACTCTCACACTTAGGCACTTAATAAACACTTATTGGATTAGATTGTTTCCTTTCTACTGTCATTATTATCCACATTATATAGATGAAGAAATTCAGGGTTAGAAAATTCAAGTGATTTGAGCAGGATCACAAAGTGTCAGAGAGAGAATTTTAACCCGCATCTTATTTATACCAAATGCAGCAATATATTTACTGTATTGGCATATTGCTGGACTTTGAACGGAAAACCAAAATATTAGTAAGTGAATGTTTATATCCAAAGAATCCAAAACCTGGCAAGCATCATCAAGTTCCTGAATCCATTTATATGTTTCTCTCAGAAATGTTAAAGCATTCAACTGATAAAGCAATACCTGTATCAGTCAATTAACCAAACAGCGCTGAGAAACATACTAGTCAGAGTATGACATGACAAAGGCAAGGCATTCTGGGACTATTTGCACAGTTATGTCTTCAGTAATGGACAAGTATAATAGAGTTGGTAGTAGTGGTAAGAAAGGAAGGCTTAGAAGGGCTGCTATAAGGAAGAAGTGTTCAAACCATCAGATAGAAAAATAATAGTAATGATTCTAAAAGGGTCCATCAATTTGTCACCCGGAATAAATGGTGCACTGTACTGAACTGAGTTATATATTAAGAGATATTGAAATACAGGTGAATGTTATAATAGCCCAGTTTTATTTTAAGACAAAATAGGAATAAAGTAAAATAGAAAAGGAATACAAAACAAAATGAAGCAAAACAAAAGAGAACTTTGTTATGTATCCAGCAGAACATCAGGGAGGAATCAAAATATGTAATAGTAAATTACCAGATCAAGAAAGTATAAATATTAGTAGAAGAAATTCTATTCATGAGTCCATCGTTTCTTTGCTTTCTTGTAAATTGTTCTTTTGTTCTCTGCTGCTCATATTTTTTTTTACTTTATTCTTTTTCCCCCTTTCATCCTTCACTCAAGTAGTTAAGAAAGGATATATTTATGTTTACATTAACAAATTTATACATACAGAGACATAGATGTCATCCTCTTTTTCCCTTCACACACATATTAGCCCAGTTTCTCAATCAGCAAAAGTTTTCCATTCTCTCATATTTATAGCTACTCTATCATATTAGCCCAGAAGCAGACACTATTCACAAAGGATGAATTCCTGCCTTTGGTGGTGTCTCATCTTGAATGGAAATGGCTTTTCTGGGAGTGGTTCAGAGATTCAAGTAGTCATTGGCAAAAGGAAAAGTAATTCAGCTAAATTTAATGGAGAATGATCTGTCATTTGGAATAAAGAATGAAGTAAAGTCAAATCTTTCTTTTTAGTGGTTTGAAGGGCACAGCACACAGACATTCTCATTTGTCCTGCTAATACGTTTGGGAGGTAGAGAGTAAAATCTAGTCTCCATTGTATAAATCAAAATGCTGACAGGAAATATATCCTGCTCATTTCCTTCTCATATTCTTCTTTCTTCTATTTTGAAGGCCTAAGCTTGCCTACCTTAATCCTGTGGCATCACTGATACCTTTAAATTTTACTTTTTCTCTCTGTGTTCCAGTCTTCTTAGGCAAAAGTCACAGATTTTCAGCTCTTTTATTACCCTGCGCTCTCTGGAATAAGCACATGTCCTTCTCTTGAGATTTTATATGAGTTATGTCACTAAAAATAGAGAATAACATGGGGGATAAATCAAAATGAAATTTTAAATTAGATTCTTAAACTCTAAAATATTTTGATAAATATTTTAATATAAATTTCTTTTCTTTGTAATTAGATATTTATATTTTATGCATTTCAAAACATTGGTTCATACCCTTGATTAAGCTGCCAAAGTGATCCATGAGACAAAAAAAGTTAAGAATAAAATTTAATTAAATATGTTAAAATCTAATGTTAATCTTCAATGAAATGTAAATTGAGGTAGAATTTTTATACTTCAAGCTCTTATATTTCCCTGAAGTTCAAAATCTATCCAACATTTCCATAAAGCATCTGCTGCTGGTTGTCCAACCAATCCTAAAACTCATCATGTTAAAAATTGAATTGTTTTCCAAAACCTGATTCCTACTTTAGGTTACCTTATTTCTCCTATGGCATTATTGTTTATTTATTTATATAAGTTTCAATCCTTTGGATTATGTTTGATTTTCAGATTAAAATACCTCAGGAAAATTATTTTGGCTGATATAGGTTTGAACCACACTATTTATGATAGTATATTATATTAATACATTACATTATATTATATTGCATTATATTACATCACATTATACTATATATAAGGATATAATATATTTTTGACAATAGATGATGAGGGTTTCAATATATATGGTGGTAGTTTGAATGGAATAAAGGCAAAAAATAAATGATATATTGTAGAGACAGTAAAAGAAAAAAATTAGCATGTATGAAAAGATATATCAGTCAAGAAATTTTAATTATATGCATACTAAGTATCAGGTATTGTGATAAATGCTGGGAATAAAAAATAGGCAATCTAATATGGGACACAATATACAAACAAATATATACAGAGAAATTCTTTTAAAGGATCAATAGGAAATAATTCCAAGTAAGAAAGCACAGAATTTAAGAGAGATTAGGAAAAGTTTCCTGTAGAAAACAGTATTTTAATTGAGATTAAAAGGAAACCAAGGAAATCAGTAATTAGGGAAAAGAACGGAAAGCTCAGACTTGGAGGAATAAGCTTGGAGAATATTCAGAGCTGAGAAATTTTAGTGTCTTGTCCCTGCAATAGCCAAGAGATCATTGCACCAAAGGATATGTGTCAGAGAGTAAGTTGCAAGAAAAATGGAAATCTAGGAAAGAGTTAGGTTATAATGAGCTTGCAATGCTAAATAGAGCACTTTACATTTGTTCTTACTTTTGTTGTTTGTCCTTCATTTTTTTTTTCTGAGACAATTGGGATTAAGTGACTTGCCTAGGGTCACACAGCTAGGAAGTGTTAAGTGTCTGAGGCCACATTTGAACTCAGATCTTCCTGACTTCAGGGCTGTTTTCTTCTTTTTCAAAGAGGACCAGATATCTTGACTTGAACTTGCATTGGGTATAAGTGAAGAATTCTTGCAAAAAGACCTCAGCTTGATTCTCTCTTCCTGTTATCAAAGTCCAGGGGCAAGGCAAATATCAAAACAACTGACAATGGCCCATAATATAGTGCATGACCTTTGCATATTGAATGTTTAACCAAATCCAAAGGACTCCATGATGTCTTCTTTAGCCACCTTCATGACCACTGGAGCAAATTGTTTCTAAGAAAAATAGGAAATCATTGCAATTTATTGGATATGAGGGTGACATGTTCAGAACTGACCATTAATAAAATAACTTTAATGGCTTAAGAAAGGATGAAATAAGATCAAAGGTGACTCAACCCTGAATATTGGAAGAATTATAATGCCTTCAGAAGAAATGCAAAAATTTCCAATATCAGCAGTTTAAGAGGAAATATAACTTCTACTTTAAGCATGTTGAAATTGAAATGAATATTTCATGGCGGAGATGTCTATGAGGTACATGGTGATGTGGAACTAGATTCTAGGACATAGTGTAAGGTTGCATATGTAGATTCAGTAGATTTCTGTGTAAAAAAGTTGAGTGAACTAGAGAGTTGATGAGATCATGACGGGAAAGAATTTAGAGAGTTAAAAAAAGAAAAGAGCGACCAGTACATAGCCTTGGAGATTCCAATGCTTAGAATGTGATATATGGGTTTTATACCAATATAGGATTGACAAATAGAATCCAGATAGGTTAAAAACAATCTAGAACAGAGAAATTATATGATGATGGGCCAAACTTTGTTAAAAAGTAGAGTGACATAGGTGGGCTAGATTGAGAATTGGCCACTGTCTGTAAAAAGTTAATTTATCTTTGGTGACCATGGAGTGAGCAAGTTTAATAAGTACTAATAACAACAACAATAATAAAAATAATAATAATTAGTAAGTGTAATATAGGTGCCAAGGATGTGAGTATATGGTAAAGAAATATAGGCAGTGTGAGCAGATAAGTCTTTAAGTTTTTGGTTTGGTTGAGAGAATAAATATAGAGAGCTCAAAATGATAGTAGGTATGATGAGGAGGGTGATAAAGATTTTTTTAAGTAATATTTTATTTTTCTAAATCCATACAAACATTTTCAATATTCACTTTTCCAAAACCTTGTGTTCCAGACTTTTCTCCCTCTCTTATCTCTCCCCACTCCCTTAGACAGCAATCTGATATAATTTAAACATGTACAATTCTTTTATACATTTCTATATTTGTGCTTCTGTGCAAGAAAAATCAGATCAAAAAGGGAAAAAAAACATGAGAAAGAAAAAATCAAGCAAACAAACAAACAACAACAGCAAGGTGAAAATACTCTGCTTTGATCCACATTCAGTTTCCATAGCTCTCTCTCTCTCTGGATGCAGATGGCTTTTTTCATTACAAATCTATTGGAATTGTCTTAAATTACCTTATGTTGAAAAGAGCCAAATCTGTGATGTGGAATTATTAATGAGAAATACAAGTATGTTTGTAATCAGCAGAAAATAATCAAAATATATGGACAGATTGAAAATAAATAAATGCATGATATAGCAAACTAGCAGAAGTGAGGGGAGATAATGAAATAATAGTCATGATAGAAAAGTTGCTCAGGAAGAAAAAAATGCTTCTTTAGAAACTAAAGGAAATTAGGAAAATTTGATTGATTATATAAAGGATTTAGAAGTTTGGATTAGTGTAAATAAGAGAGCGCAATATTTATACCTTCTATTATTATAGGAAAGTAGGAATTGCATAGATAGAGATATGTAGCAGTAATGAGAGTGAGGAAAGATAAGAGTAGGGATTTGAAGGATGGACAAGAAGCTTTGAAATGCTTTCTTAAATAATTGTGAAAAAAATTGTGAGAGGTATAAAGGATTGCTGTGACAGACCCAATGAGTTTAGATACTTGAAACTCACTTGGTTAATAATGCTGTATGGCTTGTTTTAGCTATACTTCTCAGCTGGTGCTGAAAAGACAGGTGGTTGGAATGATTCTCAGTCCAAGGCTAGTCTCTCAGTAGGACAAAGGGGATATAACAGGTATGGGCAAAACTGATATCTAATCATGATCTAATGTGTAGCTGAGGTGGATAGCAGCTGTAGGTCATAAGAATTGAGAAGGGTGGTAAATAAACATGAGATATGCTCATAAAAGATCAAATATGATATAAGTATTGATCATTGTGTTTGTTATTGTAATTGTTATTGGAAGTGAAATTAATTCCCTTACTGTTTGACTGTCATTTATTTTTCTCCACCTACATCCATTTTCATAAGGTTCTCTTACACTTTGTTAAGAGTCAAAAGGGACTCAATAGAGTAGAAAACATAGAATAGTATCTCAATATCAAAAATGTTCCCTACTTATGGATTGAAATCACTTTAGACAATATTGTCCAGACCAATCTTACTCTACCTAAGGGCACCTTATTATAAAGATACCAAATACTAGCATTTGAAAAATAATAAGAATACTTCTCTTTTTTCACCTCTAGGAAGCCTTTTTGTGTTCTTATCCCAATTCTGTAGCTTGGGTATCAAAGTGTAAATTGGACTTTTTTTTAGCTCTGACTGCAATAGGAATTAGTAGTGTGAATTAAATAATAATAATAATATATATACATATATATATTACTATAATAATAGTAATCAGAATTCCTTGAGCATTAATTTCTTCTGTGAAGACATATTGGAAATTATAATATGCTCATAAAACAATTCCTTTTTAAACATGTCACTATGCCAAGGCTAAATAACAAATAAGGGATATAACTTTGAGGACAGTCAACTCTTTTAACTATTTATTTGCCAGTCCACTGGTATTCAAACTTTTAAAATTATGCAATTCATCAGTAAATTATTTTTCTCAGCAAGCAATTAGATACATTAATGGATGGAATGCTGGATTTGGGGCCAGAAAAAACCTGAGGTCAAATTCTGTCACAAATACTTGACCCATAATCTATCTAAAACTTAATTTCCTTAAGTATAAAATGAGGGTAATAAAAACACCTACCTTTCAAGGTTATCATAAGAATGAAATGATATGTTTTACAATTTTAAAATGCTATATAAATGCTATTTTTATTATTTGTGCATAATTACTTATAAATTATATTATGCTAATTATTTTATAAAATTATAAAAAAAAATTGAAATTAAATAGAATGAGATAGGAAGCCACTAGAGTTTCTCCATTCGAGACACGACATGCTTTTTTAGGAAAATGTCATGCTATTTAGGCAAATCATTTTGACAGCTGCATGGACAATTGGATTTAGGACAGACTTGAGCTTGGGGGATCAATTAGCAGATTATTTCAATTGCACAAGTGAGAAGTAATGAAGGACCATGCTAGACTTGTAGCTGTGTAAGTAGAGAGAAGGGGACTGCAGCAGAGATGTGGAGATATAAATAAGTTGTAGTAACTGATTAAAAATGTTACATCAGGGAAAAGTAAGACTTTGAGGTAGGTTTCAAGGTAAAAACTTATATGAATGGAAAAATAGCAGTGACTTCAAAACACAAAAGGAAGTTTAATAAAAGGGTGGGCTTGCGGGGAAAGATAAATAGTCACAATTCATTCTTGCCTGCTCATCTTACTCTACTCCTTTCCACTGAAAAATTTAAAAGTATGTGTGTATATAAAAATACATATGTTATGTTATTGGTTATTGCTCTGGAGAACAAATTTTGCAGCTGAGAATTATGGTCTTTAGTCACAAACTGAAGATGGAATAGGTGGTAGGGACACTGGGTATTCTCCCTCTCAAGCGCTTCCAGAATAAACAGTGTAGGACATTATTTGAGGACAGCGCATAATTAGTATGTAGGTAAATCCTTGTTTGACTACAGACATAGAAAGATTAGGATTATGAGGTGACCCATTTTCATTCCTTTTACGATTTAACTATACACCCTTGAGAGGGACATTAAGCCACATTCCATTAGAATTATTCCAAGGCCCCAACTTTAGAGATCTCTACTCTAGCCAATGTCACAAAATTTTTCTAATTCTACTCTTTGAGGCATTTCGTAGTGAAGTGGACAAAGCACTGGGCCTTGAATCAAAAAGAACTGAATTCAAATCTGGTCTCAACAACTTAATAGCTAGGAAATTTTGCAACTCATTTAAGCTCTTTTTCTCTCACTTTCCTCAGCTGTAAAATAGGGACATAAAAACATCTGCCTTGAGGGGAAAATAATATTACTACAGTATGTCTTTGTCTTCGAGTGTGCATGTTTATATGTATTTGTGTGTATGTGGGGGGAAGGAAGGATGGGCACGTGAATGTGAATGTGTGTGCAAGCCATGATGGTGAATCAGATCAATCCTTCATGGGGTACAATTTAACAGCTTTGTATAAAATGAAAATGAAAAAGAACTAGTCTTGAATATGCTGAATACAGGAGATATACACAAGAAGGAAGACCTGAAAGCATGATTTAATATAGTAATGATATCAAAAAGAATGTGGATGGGATGTAGATAAAAAAGAAGTTTATTCCTGTGGAAGGCTGCCCTAGATTTTTTAACAGGAATTAGGAAGGCTAAATTACAAAACAATAAAACCTTGACTCCCAGAACTGCTGGGAGCCATAAATTGCCCCCATTGCCGACACAGATCATTTCCTGAAGCTTGGCTAATCAGAATGCTCAGGCTGCCTTTCCTCAGTTCCCTCATTATTCCTGTTCCTTTGACAGGGAACATTTGTCCAGTGGGATCCCATCTCTTTCATCACTGGTCACAAGACAGAGCAGCTATGTTTGGTTCAGGCTTCAGAGTGGTAAAAGAAGCTATAACCGTTTGCTCTTAGCACTGCTGGGCTCAGCTTCTGGCCTTTATTTCAGTCTTAGGGAGAGAGGACATTAATCTGGGAAAGCAATTTTTCCTATTTCATGTATTGGCTTGGGGTGAAATGCAAATTACTCTCTTTAATCCTTAAGGTTCCTGATTTCACTGAAATCTTGAATCTCTGGTATTAAACCAGGATTAATTTTAGGAGAACTAAATTATTAGTTAACACTGAAATACCACCCTTTTTCATAATAAGGCTTTGTGTGTAGTAGACATTTAAATTATTGTCTGCTAAAAGAGATATCTTCTAAACCTACCCTCTAAATCTAGATAGGTTGCAATTAGATTATGGATCTAGAGTATAAACTAGTTGATAAATGTTTATAATGATTTGTAAACAAACTCTTTAATTGCATATTAATATAATAGATATTAATACAGGATTGTAGAATGAGAAAAAATGTCAATTTTGTAGTTATTCAGTCCAGTTTTTTCTGCCTTCATTTGGGGTTTTCTTGGCAAAGATACTGGAGTGGTTTTGACATTTCCTTCTTGATCTCATTTTATAGGTGAGGAAACTGAGTTAAAAATGGTTTTCTCAGAGCCATATAGCTAGTAAGTGTCTAAGACCATATTTGAACTCAAGAAATGCATCTTCCTGATTCTGGGATCAGCACTTTAATCACCATAATACAATCACACATAATAGTTACGTAATCCATTCTGCTTTTTGCTCTTAAAGATAATTCCTAGGTTTTTGCTGACTGTATAGTAGAAATATCTCTTTCAATTTGCTATAGGACAGTAGGGGCTCTGGGTTGATGGAGAGAAGAGAATCCAGGGACAGGTGAAAAACAGAGAAAGTTAGGCTGTCAGAGCATGCCTAAGGGGACCAAGTTATCCTTGGCTTCATGCTATAGTGAAAGGAGAGGTTAGGATGATATTGCCAGAACATCCTGATTCCTATGTAGTCAGGCAGCTGAATTGTTCCCACTAGCTTTCTTAAATAGCATAGCTATATACCACATGGCATATTACCTGAGAGTAATCACTTTGACCTCTTCCTGAATCTCTGAAATGGACATTATGATATTATAGGACAGACCTAGGAAAATCTTGTTTTTAGTTGATCATATTCAGGGGTTTTGATATTATAGATCACAGGTTTAGAGCTATAAAGCACTATAAATACTTTCAACTCTAACTCATTCAATTTATAGGTGAGGAATTGAAGCCACCCAAAATTAAATCATTTCTCTAAAGCCATAGAGCTAGTTAAGTGGTAGTTAAGTGGTTCTGTAACCAGTCATCATAGTTTGTGGAAGAGACTCCACACTAAGAACTCTGCTTTGGTGAAGGAAGGCTTTTTTTCCCCCCTCACACTTATGGACTGTTCTGAGAACCTCTACCTTGATACCGAACAGATATTAAAATTATGGCTTGAAAATCTAGGATTGTCCCCCAAAGGGGGAAATAACAAAGGTGTTCAATATACACTATATGGTATGGCATAGATAATTTATTCCTATACAAAAATAAATGTTAAAAATAAAGAATCATAGCTCACATTAAAAATACTAAGAGGATAAAATAAAATAACAAGGTTATAATAATTCAAGAGGTTGAAATTTAATATTTTTCAAAATATTAAACAGTTTTAGAAGTGTCCTAATTAGTTTTTTTATAACTTACTTTGACACTTTACTTTTGGCTGGACTCAGGCATAAATTCTTGTCAGTGGCCATCATCTCCCATACAGAAGCATTCTTTGACATAAGACACAGCACTCTGAGGACACAGAAGACAATCTTCCAGGACTCTCAAGAACATCACATTCCTTAATAAAGTTATCATCAGAATGTTGGAGGGGATGTGGGAGGGCTGGGACACTAATACATTGTTGGTGGGACTGTGAACGGATCCAACCATGCTGGAGAGCAATTTGGAGCTATGCTCAAAAAGTTGTCAAACTGTGCATACCCTTTGACCCAGCAGTGTTTCTACTGGGCCTATATCCCAAAGAGATCTTAGAGGAGGGAAAGGGACCCACATGTGCAAGAATGTTTGTGGCAGCCCTTTTTGTAGTGGCTAGAAACTGGAAACTGAAGGGATGCCCATCAATTGGAGAGTGGCTGAATAAATTATGGTATATGAATGTTATGGAATATTATTGTTCTGTAAGAAACGACCAGCAGGACGATTTCAGAGAGGCCTGGAGAGACTTGCATGAACTGATGCTGAGTGAAACGAGCAGAACCAGGAGATCATCATGCACAGCAACAACAGTATTACATGATGATCAATTCTGATGGACATGGCTCTCTGCAATAAAGAATTGTCTCAAACCAGCTCCAGTTGTTCACCGAAGAAAACCATATACACCCAGAAAGAGGGACATGAAATATGGACCACAACGTAACATTCTCATGATCTCTATTGACATTTGCTTGCATTGTGTTGCCTTTCTCTGATTCTTTTTTTTTCTTGTAGATAGGATTTTTCTTGCATAACTTCTCAAGCATCTCAACATTATTAACATATAGTGGACTTCCTGCCATCTGGGGGAGGGGAGGGGACTGGGGTTAAAATTTGTATTGGAAAGCTTTGTAAAGATCAAGGTTGGGGAACTACCCATACATATGTTATACAAATAAAAAGCTTAAAATAAAAAAAAAAGAAAAAAAAATAAAGTTATCATCAGTTCTGGGCATGCCCACCATGGAATACTCTTCCCCAAAACAGGAAAATGTAAACATGAGAGAAACATGCACTGCTTTATGATCACAACCTCTGGGGGTAAGCTAGCACAAAGGGTAATTTTCTCTTAACAAGTTGTATTCTAGATACAGTCCCTCATGTTTTCTTGCTATAAATGAAAAGAAGTCAATAAACAAGAGAGTTAGATTTTCTACTAACGAGTTACCGAATTTTTCAAGTAAGTAATGATGTTGGGGATTCCTTCTCATCTTCTTGAATGGATGAAGCCATACATTTAGAAGCAGTTTCTCTTTTTTCCAATATTTTTGGTGGGGAAGAATATGGAAGGGAGAGAAAAGGAAAGTTTCTCCTCCCTAATCTGGCAATATTCTACTTTTCTAAACCAGCTTCTCATTGCTCTCAATATTACTATTTATTTGCTTCCTAGGCAAATGATACTACTACTCATTACCTGGTAAACATAATCATATTTTCCTTCATCCTTTTTTTGCCCTGTTACTTTCTATCCCTTATTCTATGTATTAATGCTTTATAATGCCTTCTTCAAGAGCAGATTAAGTGGAATCTTTTCAAGAACTGAATATAAATCTTCACTTCTGTCATTTAAAACCACAGTGAAATTGAGCAATTAACTTAAAATCTCTCTCAATAAATTTCCCCTTCTATAAAGTGAAGGGATGACATTTGATGAACTCTAAGGATCTTTCTAAGCCTAAAATTATAAGCCTGTGATTCTGTACAGGGTTAACAAGGCTCCAGAAAATTCAGCAGTGCAGATGTAATCAATCTTATATTCTGAGAAAACAGTAACAGTGGAGGATTTCACTATCCATAGATGTTGGTCTTCTACTTAGATTTTACCCAGGATATTCAGAAAAAAACAAAGCAAAACAAAACAAACAAACAAAAAACTGGCTGCAGAGTTATAGGACATAGGTTCTCATTCTTCCTGTGACACTGTATTTAAGTACTATTTGGCTTATTATATGTGTGACTTTGGGCAAAAAAACAAATCCTCCATGTGTTCATCTTTTTTTTTCACCTGTAAAATGATGAAATTAGACAAAATGTCCTCCATAATATTGATCCTATATCTTCAGAGAATATGCATCTCCTACTTTTCTGTCTTGTTTGTGATCAATGATATAAATAATTATTGAACAAATATTTTTCTTCCAAAGAATTATGGTATTTTGTGGGTGTTCTCTAAGAAAATTTAAAAACTCATTGATGTCAGTGTAAAAGTGGTCATAAGGATAGGTGATAAACATAGACTGATTAAATATTTGCATCAAGAAAAAAAATGAGAGTCCAAAGGCTTTTATATAAAACGTAATTTGAACACCTATATCATTTTAGTGATTTTCCCCCAAAAAAACAAATATAGAGTCAATAAACATAATGAGAATGAAATCATGGAAAGAAAGAAAAGAAAGAAAAGGTAACAGAAAAAAATTGCATTTTGACAGGAAATGAACATAAAATATTAACATTTTCTAAGGATATTTAATATACAAATAAATCACCATAGTAAAGGCAAAAATGTTTAGGAACTCTTTCAACCAAAAAGCATACATGAAAAATGGAAAGGATCAATAAAGAGTTTTAAATCAAACTCAACATCACAATCTTCAATTTTGTCTTTGAAAAAGTAAAATTAGCATTAAGCAAGGAAGGATTGGAAAATAATTTTATAACAAAAAGGATACCCTTAGGAACTACATGCTGGAAATCGTGTAATGCTGAATTTATTAAAGGGCTGGTTCTAAAAGTATCTGAAAGAGAAGATGCCATAAACACTTTCAAAAAAAATTAAACTTATTTTTACTGCCCCTCAAATGACTGAAAAATGTCAATAACTGCATATTCATGTCTATTCTCTCACAGATATAAAACTTTCATGGAAATAACCTATACGTATTACAAGGGCTTTTTTCATAAAGGTCATGAGTAGGAAATAGACCAGCATTTGCAAAAGATACTCTTAGGTTTATAGCTAGAAAGAACTACTTGTCTCATGTTATAAAGGGAACTTGGGTTATCATGAGGATACATTTTTTTTGTAAAATATATACATACATATATACATATATGTGTGCTCAAACTTGTTAAAAGTGAAAGGTAATATGATGTGTATTATAGGATGAAATACTTATTTAATTAGTACAAACTTATTGGTACCTTCTATTTTTTTTTACTCTTGTAAACCCACTTGAAATATAATAGTTTATGACCTATATCAAGTATGACCTCTATGGGGTTCTAAGCTAGAAAATATAAAAAATGTAAAGAATGCTGCATTTGATGTCTAGATACTTGGAATTTAGTTCTAGCTTTGTAAACACTTAATAGTTATGATATGGCATAAATCATTTCCCTTTAGTGGGCCAGTTTCCTTAGCCATAAGGTGATACTGCACTTTAATTAGATGACCTCTAAAGTCCTTTCTCCCTCTAACATTGTCATTCTATCATTTTATTCCTTTGTAAAATATAAAAAAGATACAACTATTTATATAAATAGTATATAAATATAAAATATGCATAGCTCTGGAAGAACATAAAGTATAAATGCATAAATATATCTCATTCTGAAAAATTTAGCAACTGGTATGGATATACAGACTATTTACAGTTTTCCTTTAATAGAAAATAGGTAACATCATTTATTATTTTCATAATGATTGCATAATGAATGAAGTTTCCTTATGTATATAAAAGATGCTTGAAATGATTTTCGGCATAAACCAACTGATTATTACAGAAGGGCAAAGGTAATTTCTGATATATATATATATTTTTACACATTATGTGATTCATTCAACTTAGTTTAATAAATAAACATTAATTGCCTGAAAAATGCAAAATATTATGATACATATTGGTAATTCATGAAGATGAAAAATAATCTTGCCTCTGCCTTCAGGAAATGACAGTCTAATGGGGACAAGTATAACACACACACACACAGACATCCATAGGTGATAAAATGTGATATGAGCAAAGAGAAAATTCAAAAATATTGCTTTGATATTTTAGAAATGGAAGATACAATTTTCAGCTGAAGAATGTAAAAAAGACTTCATTGGATGAAGTAGCACCAAAAATGGACTTTGGCAGAGAGGGAGAAAGAGTTCAACATGTAGAATGTGATGCTTTAAATAAGAGTTAGTGCATGCTAGGTATAAAGGATAGTCTAAGCACATGCAGAAAAGGAGGAATTGACAGAATAAGATCTGGGAATGGATATTAATTTGATTTGTACATTAATGTGATAGTACATAAAGTAGTTTTAAATAAGCCTAAAAATAGTGAACTGCAACCAAATATAGGAGAGCCTTTTTTTTGAGTTTCAGAAGATATGTTTTTTTAATATATAAAGCTTTTTATTTACAAAACTTATGAGTGATTTTTCAATATTGACCTTTGCAAAAACTTTTTTCCCCAAGCTTTTCCCCTCCTTCCCCCCAACCCCCACCCCTAGATGACAGGTAATCTAATATATGCTAAATAGGATAAATTATATGACAAATACAATACATGTATACATATCTATACAGTTATCTTACTGCACAAGAAACATCAGATCTAGAAAGAGAAGAAGAAAAAACAACCTAAGAAGGAAAACAAAATGCATGGAAATATTCACAGAAAGCGTTAAAATGCTGTGTTGTGGTTCATACTCAGTTCCCACAGGCCTCTCTCTGGATGTATATGAATACCTTCATCGCTGAACAACTGGTTTGAATCACATCATTGTTGAAGAGAACCATGTCCATCAAAATTGATCATCGTATAGTCTTGTTGCTGTGTATAATGTTCTCCTGGTTCTGCTGATTTCACTCAGCATCAGTTCATGCAAGTCTCTCCAGGCCTCTCTGAAATCCTCCTGTTGGTCGTTTCTTACAGAACAATAATATCCCATAACATTCATATACCATAATTTATTCAGCCATTCTCCAATTGATGGGCATCCTTTCAATTTCCAGTTTCTTGCCACTACAAAAAGGGCTGCCACAAACATTTTTGCACATGTGGGTCCCTTTCCCTCCTTTAAAATCTCTTTGGGATATAGGCCCAGTAGAAACACTGCTGGGTCAAAGGGTATGCACCGTTTGATAACTTTTTGAGCATAGCTCCAAATTGCTCTATTATTGGAGAGCCTTAAATATTTGTCTAAGCTGTTTGTAATTTATTCTCTATAAAATTAAGTTGTAATTAAGGATTTGGGGTAGGGGTCAGTCCTGGTTATTAAGAAGATTACTTTGGTAGGTAGGTGAAAGATGAATTAGAAATTCATTCTGTAACATGATTGACTTGGGCTACAAACTCTCAGGGCCTGATTTAAGCCCTCCAGATGTCTCAACAACCGTGAATTTTTGAGGAACTTTTCTTGAGCTTCCATTGTCTGTGTACCCTGTCATTTCATTTTATATGATCAGTGACTACTACCCTATTTCTATTTAACTGCTCAATATCAGATTAGGTTTTTCAAAGGAATATTTAATTATCTCTATTATATAGCAAGAACAATCATCCAAATGTTTTCCCTATCACCTAAAGCACATAATTCCTTCAATGCATTAAAGGCTAGGGATGGAGAATTGATCTAAAATTTAATTCAGTTGATAAATATCATCCATCCCACCAACTTCACATCCAAACCTGGTATTGCCGATGGTTTCTTCTAAGCTCCAGCCCAGAATTCTTGTTCTTCAGGCCATGGATGCTGAGCTGACTTCACTATTTGAACTGAATTTTTTTATTCCCAATTTCTGTGCATCATACCAAAGGAGCACATGAGATCATCAGTGGAAGAGGATAGGGAAAGAGAAAGAAGTTGAATGAGAAAGCAAAAAGAAACAACCACATTGAAAGAAGGAAAACTGAGAAAACATGGAAATCATAAAAGAAAGGAAGATAGTATCTAGAGGAAGGGAATGCTCAATGGCTACAAAATGATAAAGGAGAACATAATTTAAGAAAAAAAAACATTGGAAATGACTGTTAGGTGACTAGTGACATTAAAGAAAGACAGGTCTGTCAGTAATATTACTGGAAATCAAGGCGAGAGAAGGGGTAAATAAGTAGAGACAGTGAATGTAGATTGCTCTGGTGGTGGAACAAGTTTCTGACTGTGCAATAAAGGAAGGGAAAGGTTTGTTTTGACATTTATGGGAGGGTTCTTGGAGAAAAAAATTGAGAATTTGTTTTTCTGTAGTGGGTATTATAGGTAGTCTTATCTTAGTCAGTGGCTAATCTAACTATGATAGCCCATCTCACAATAATACTGATTTATTAATTTCTATTAATAAAAATAAATGATTATCCAAATTATGGGGTCTAAACTAGATTCATTAATTGTTTATCATTATTGAGACTACTACTGTGACTCCTATCTTGAGAGAATCTCTCTAAACAAAAGTCAGTCAGTTAAACATTCATTAAGCATTTGTTATGTGCCAAGTACTGTTCTAAGTGCTAGGGTACAAAGAAAGGCAATAGTATGGTTCCTATCCCAAAGGAGCAGGGTAGTGTAGATGGAAGGAAATACTTCCAGTAAATATTGTAATGTTTCTCTGTCATGAGGAGTTTAAAGTTACCTTTGAAATATAACCTTTTATAATCTCTTCACTTCATTGTCAAAGTTTTGATATGATTCTTCCTTTGATATCTCTTATGAAAAAAGTTACTGTAAAAACTTTGCCAGTCAGCAAATAAGTATTAATTAAGCATCACCTATGGGTTAGGAACTGTGCTAAGTAATGGAGCCTTTGCAAAGCTTCTCAAATAATTCATAATTCATTTTCCTTTCTTTGACCACCCCCTTTAAGATAACAACAGCTTCTCTAAAGATATATTATGAATTGTCATGAAAAACCTGTCACTGAGAAAACAGTCCTCTACAAAGGTTGCTGATGTCAAGTCTCACTAGGAAAAAAGTATCAAGAGTTGAGAAAAAGTGTGTATGACTTCTGTCACTTGTATCATGTTCAATCAGCACTGCTTATCCAAAATAAACAAACAAAAAAACCCTTCATATGCAGATTAAAAAATGTGACTTGACAGTCAGAGTTCCCTCTACAAAAACAGAACAATCCAGCCTCAAACCAAAGCATTGCTCTACCCTACAATAACTTGAGAGGTCATTCTTGGTGTGTAAACCTATAGACTCATCACTGACAGGAGAAAAATTATATTCATTCCTTGTCGAGAATCTTTCTCTATTCTTTTTAGGCTGGCTATGCAATGACATTTAGTGAACCCTGCTTGGATATAAAATATCTGTTTTGGGTTTTGCTTTTATGTTTAAATGACTCAGTTATAGTACCAATAGTCATCATTTAAAAAGCATTTGCTGCTAATTGTTGGAATGAATGAGAGATCAGTTTTTTCCAGTCTTGAAATCATCTTTGAGTAAATGATTTATGATCTCTTTTAAGGATGTTTTAGAGGAAATTGTTTTGAGGTAAAAGTTGGACTAAGTGAAAGTTAGTCACAGTCATTCACTTCTTTACAATTCTGAGATTTATTGATTCCATGACATCCACATTTTCAGGTGAGATGAATGATGTGAATGTGTGGACATGATTGGCCTATTTTTCTGGTATATACTTTGAAATTTACCAGTTACAATAGCTCATAATGTTGAGGTTCAAAAAGGGACCCCAAAAGTTTGGAGCACAGACCAGTGTCACAAGGGGTCTCAAAAGAATTTGCAGGTTTGAACCTATCTCCAAGTCAAGAGGCTAAGTTTATTGTAATAGTAACGCCAATTGAAGCAGGCTAACTTCCAAAAGGATTTAGTAAAGAATCAGGAGAAAAAGATAAATCTATAGGACAAAGTTAGAGAGACCAAAGCTTCATGTTACTTATTTGCTAATTGTATGGCTTACAGGTATTTTTACTTTATATAAGAAACTTGGATGTCATTGACCAGAAGATTATCTATCTGACAGTCAGCAATGTTTATAGGACTATCCTAAGAGAAGAAGACTTTAGAATCATTGACATATTATTATAAAACCACTCTCATGCCATTTTAAGACCTGCAGTCAGGAAAACTAATCTTCTTGAGTTGAAATCTGTTCTTAGACACTTACAATATAAAACTAAGCAAGTCACTTACCTATTTGTCTCAGTTACTCATCTATAAAATGAATTGGAGAAGAAAATGACAAAATGTTCTAGTATCATTGCCAAGAAAATTTCAAATAGAGTAATGAAGACTCAGATGTGACTGAAATAACTGAACAAGAAAAAATGTTATTTCTTCCCCTCTTACATATGAAAAACAAAAGGTGCAAAGAAACTGAGTGACTTGAACAATCACATGGCTTGAAAACAGCAGAACTGGTGTAGTAGTTTGAGTCTCAATAAATCTAATCATCTAGTACTCTAGGAATAGTTGAAAGAAATAAAAACATCATTCAATAATTAACAAAAGTTTAATTTAGCCATAGTATAAAGGAATACTTACTTGTTAAGGAAAATTCATAGCAATCTCCTCAAGTTGAAATTGGTTCCCCTTGATGTCCATAAACTAACCCATCTTGTTAATAGGATTACAACCTAGGTTTTTTGTATTCTTCTTTGTTTGTTTTTTTCTTACAGAATATTGTGGCCATACTAGGAGATTTCAAAGGCTCAGGAGACTATCAGGCTATTGACATCATTTTTGTTTAGCTAAGCATAAGCAAGTCATTAGGTGCTCCAAGAGTTCTTTCCAATGCTTGACTGACAGAAAACAATAGGTAACTCAGAAAAGGAATCTTTATTCAGGTGAATGAACTAGATAAGTTCTCAATACTCATTCTTATTGAATATTCTTCCAGGCCTATACCTGAACAGATTTCTTTTTGTTTATTATTGAATGAACTTCAATTGTCTCATTGTGTTCCAATCTTGAATATAAACTGCCTAGGTAATTTGTCTGAATAGTCTGAATCAGCCTAAAGTCAGAATAAAATACCAACATTTTAAAGGAACATGAACCCATCTAGGTGAGTTTTAATTCTCTCAGGTGAATAGGAAACCACTTGGATATGGCTTGAGGCCATCAGAAGCTGTGTCAAAAATTAGGCAATTCAAAATTTAGTCTCCTGGGTCAATCCAATTGAAGGGAGAAGTTCCTTTTTTTTAAGAAAAGGATTAGCTTAATCTTCATGGGTAGAATGGGGAAACTGGCTCATCACAGCTGGTATTCAAAATTAAAAAATAAAAATGAAACACAGACTTAAAGTTCAATCAAAGATTTTTTAACTGAGAATTGAATTGTAACAAGCTGAATATAGAATAAATGTACTTATAGCAATATAAAGGGAAGATGATATAATAGAAAGAGGGTTGATCTTGCAAATTCTGGTATAATGTCCTTCATTTGATGCATATTAATTGTGTAATCAAAATAGGGCAAGTTGTAACTATTCAGTGAGTCTGTCACCTTTCTTGTACAACTAAGAACAGTTGCTATTTGTCTCAGTGGAAGTTGTTTTAAGATTAGAGTTCTCTATCTCTACAGAAAATAAGAAGTACTCTTATCAAACTTGGAAAGTGGGAGATTACTCCCCACTTCTATGTGCTGTTGAGACTACTATATCACTAAGTCTTTTGGGGTACCATAATCCTGGGCATCTTCTGGTCTTGTTCTTAGTGCAACAATGAAGTTGTATCTGCAGATTAATTACTTACTTTTGTTCTAGAATTTTTATATATGCCAGAGATCCCTATTGTAGTTTAGCGAAACATATTGACTCCTCCTTTGTATAATATATTTAAACATATAAAATAAATATGCCCAGAAAATAAAAAGAAAACCAATGATATTGAAATAAAATTTAATAAGATATGTGTGTGCTTGTGTATATACACTTTAAGAACCCCTGCTCTAGAAAGAAGTATTTAATGGAGGCTATAAAAATATTTATTATAGGTCATCAGAAAAATTAGTGGAATAAATAATGGACAAATTTAACAATAATGAATTATATATCAATACATCTTAGAAATATGACATATGTATTCTCATAAAGAACATTGACTCTTCTAGTTTATTCAATGGAATTGTCAAATAACATAGTGGATGGAATGCTGGGCCTGGAGTAAAGAAGTCTCATCTTCAATTTAAATCTGTTTTCAGACACTTACTAATTTTATGACTCTAAGCAAGTCACTTAACGTCATTTGTCTCAATTTCCTCATCTGTAAAATGAGCTGGAGAAGACAAAGGCAAACTAATATTTTTACAAGGAATACTTCAAATCGGGGCAGCTAGGTGGTGCAGTGTATAGAGCAGCAGCCCTGAAGTCAGGAGGACCTGAGTTCAAATCTGGTCTCAGACACTTAACACTTTTTAGCTGTGTGACCTTGGGCAAGTAAGTTAACCCCAATTGCCTTAGCGAAAAAAGAGAGTGAAGAATACCTCAAATGGATTCACAAATTAGACATAACTGAAAATGATGGAACAACAACAAAGCTTATTTAGACATTTTTGATGTACATCTACATGGGCTGTCCTAATACAGCAGAGACAGATAAAGACAGAAACCTATTAAGTTAGTTCTATTCTATGGAGCACAGTTCCATATCAAAAGACATCCAGGGAAATAAGCACGATCCAAAGTTCTTCTTAGCCAGTGGACAGAGAAAGAAGAAAATGAGACTTTGTAGGCATCTGATCTCTCCACAGCTAGAAGGCAAAAGAAAAAAAAAAGTCATGGTAGAACGATTCTTATTCCCAGAAACCTATAATCAAAACAGATCCATAGGAAGACGTGTTAAATTCTTGTCTTGTTGAATTCACGATAGGGAAAACATAGTTCCTTCTCCTATTCTTCTCCCCATTTAGACAATACAGAAGGTGCCAGCTTTTTTACAAGAAAATTATGAACCATGTACTGAAGGATACTTTATAATAGTGAAAGGAGAAAAAAAAAGAAAATGATTTTAAACTGTTTATGAATTTGACAAAAGGAGAAAGTTTAATTATACCATATAACTATGAAATATTCCAAATTTGATATAAAAAGAGATGAATGTCATTTGAAAGTAACAAATATCAAAAGCAGAAACAGGATCATCAATTCTTTTATTTTTCTGCATGGTTGGTCCCTTGTGTTTCCCTGACACATTCATTTTCCCCCATACTGTTTTGTAATCTGTGCTGAGTCTGGTTGCTTTCTTTCACCCCACAAAAGACTCCTAGTTTCATCATGTCCTAGACATACGGTGACAAGGGAAATATTCCATTCCATCAGCATTCCATCTGTGCTGAGTTGTACTTTTCCAACAGCGCTGTTATTGAGAACTTTGGAAAGCAGCTCTCCAGTTTTGTTTTGTTTTGTGTTTTTTTTTCCTAGATCACAGATGCCCTTAACAGTTATTTTGCCTGCTGACATATGCCAATACTGATTGTCAATATTAACATGCTTTAAATACCTGTCTGACTTTTTTCCTTCTTTTTTCCACTGAAAGTTTCAACGTAGATGGAATTGTTCCTTTTGTAAAGCAAACCCCAATGATTCTGGCTTACATACAGCAGTGGGTCATGCTGCCAAATCACTGCTGACATTAACAGAGACCAAAGTCAATGCTGGCTTTTGCTGGACTTAATTTAATAATAGACAATAAAGTCAGCATTCATTAACAACAATAGTGGGGGAAAGTGACCACATATCACAGGAATAAAGGTAATATTCTAGGCCAGAAAACTAGTTAGGACCTACATTCACCACTCCTTAGTTACTTCCTTTCTATCCAGAAAATGACTAATGTATTCTGATAGAATAAATTTATTACTGGAGCCACTTTTTTATAAGCGCTTTTTAAAGTCCATGCCAGCATTTGTATTGGGCTTCCAAAGTTTCAGCACACACTTAATTCAAAATATTCTCAAACTACCTAACCTTCCTCAAACTCTGCTGACCTCCAATCTTGCATATCCAACTGTCTTCCAAATATTTTCAACTGAATTGTCCAGTAGACATCTTAAATTCAAAATATTCAAAATGGAACTTTTTTTTCCCTCCTAAAACTCCCCTTCCTCAATTTTTCCAATTACTGTCTAGGGCAACACCATCTTCTCAGTCTGTCAGACTCACAACCTAGGAGTCATCCTTTTCTCTTCACTACTTCTCATCCCTTATATGCAATCTTTTGCCCAGGTTTGTTCATTTCAGTTTTTTACCATTTTTCATATGTTCTCTCCTCTCTATAGGTACCCATCTGTACCCTATGTACTGATACAACTCTAATGCAGACTCTCATCACCTCATACCTGTATTATTATTACTTTACCCTTCTGGGTCCACTTGCCTCAAATCTCACCTCACTCCAAACCATCCTCCATTCAGCAGTTAAATAATTTCTTAAAATATAGGTTTGATCATGACATCTTGGGGAGATATATAGCATATAGGCTAGAAAAATAAACCTGTTACACTTAGTAGAACTTAACAGGGAATGATTTCATTATCTCTCTTTTTTACTTATCAAGTAGATCTTAGTCAATAATATTTCATTGTGGGTATGGACAGGGACCAACATATTTCCCTCATCTCATAGTGGAAGCTGTTAGCACATCACACCTAACACAGTGAGGTTCAGTTAAGTGAACAGAGCTTATTCATTAGAGTGCTGACTTGTTTTACTTTGAATACAGGTGAGGAAATAAAAATCCTGAGATGGATACATCTAGCTTTGGAGGAAATCTTATGAATTTGAATAAATGGGAGATTCTGTGTTTTTCAGACAGGGCTGACTTGGAAATTTTGCATTAGGACTTATCAACTGAAAGATGAGCCTAAAGCAACCTGAAAACATGTTGGTTATTAGTGCATTGCAGAGAAAAGATAAAATATAGATTACATATGCAGTAGTCCTCCTAACTATATCATGTCTGAATATTTAAAATATCAACTTCTCAAGAAAGTATAATAATAACAATAGTAATATTATTATGTGTTACTGCCACTTTAAGATTTTCTGTTAATTTACACTTAGCAGTTTTTTGGCTTTAGCATTTCTTCTGTCTAGAGAAAATAAATAACTGCCCCATACCTGATACATGTGGAAAATTGAGTACCATTCTCTTTCATTCTTTAGGGGAAGCTCTAGACATTAGACAAACATAAGCCTGAAGTAATTTTGGGAGGCGCTTTGAGTAAGAGTCTGAAAAACCAAAGAAACAATGAAAGGAGTCTGATCCTTCTCTAGGGGTCAGGTTCCTTCAAGACTGAACCCAATCTAGTGCTATCCTTGTATTGATAGATGTTGGCATCTCTTTATAGTAAGGGAAAGATGGGTTAATGCTTTAGTTTCCTAAGACCAGCACTGACCCACTGAGGCAGACAGGAAAAATCTCACCATTTTCCAATGATATTGATTTCCTTTGCCAGGTCTCTCTAATTTGAAACATTTCCCTTCCGTGTAATATGAAGATTGCAAGGATTTAGGTTAGTGATATCTTTTAAATGTTTTAAAAATATCTTATGAATGCTTTTATGCTCAAATGATCATTGACAATGATTCGAGTCATGATAATGATTTGGTGACATTATAATTTATTGGATGAATTCTCTAGCATAATTTCTGATTTGTATTCCCAGAGGAGGGATTTTTTAGATGTCAGTCTGTGAAAGGTAATGAGTTTCTATTGTATAATATTAGCCACCAGGTCATGTGTTGCTAGGAATTCAGTAGGTGCTAAATTTTTACAGCTTTAAGGGATATGCTGCAATGTCCCTACCATTTCCTTAAATAATAGATACTAATTACCAAGTTCAGACTCCTTAAGGATAAATGTTCTCTAGTATCTGTTTATAAGGATCTGGACCTCAATTACCATTATGAACCCTTCCATTTCCATAAACAAATCTTCCTGACAGCCATTCAGCAATTATTTGTCAACATATTATTGATGTACTTTGCATGAATATGGATTAAGGAAGGCCTTTTGATTCCAATCTTGGATACTAATCATTTATTAGATTCCATCCAGATCTAATTCATTTTTCAGTTAAGTTATCCAATCTAATTTTGTGTACCTGATATTAGAATTTTTTGTTGTAGCACATCTCTGGAGCAACTTTCCAAGCCTCACTCAAAGTGGTGGTACAATGGATTTTGAGAGAGACACTTAATGCTGAGCATTTAAGGTCCTTTGTTTTCTTACTTTTTCCCCTGGTACTACAAATATTAAACTTTTAGTAGTGTTTTCTTCCTTCATGATAAGTGGCATGTATGGTTGTATGTATGTGTGTATGATTATGTATAAAAATATGTTATAGTATCATAGTGGATAGTGGATGTATCAGAGGTTTTTTAAATTTGTTTCATTAATTGGTATAATTTGTTTTACAACACCTTAACTAACATTTCAGTATTTTGCTTTTGTCCTAATTTCTCCATTCTTAATTTTGTTATGGACAGTAGATTGGACTTTATGGATATTATTATTATAAATATAATTACTAGCAATGATACTAGGAGGAGAAGGAGCAACAATAACAGCAGCCTTTGTAAACTCTGAAAGTCCTTATTCTAACTCTTATACCTTCCTCTTATTCAGGTTCCCAAAGATTAATTCTCTCTCTCTCTCTCTCTCTCTCTCTCTCTCTCTCTCTCTCTCTCTTTCTCTCTCTCTCTCTTTCTCAAGGTTCTAATAGTACCCCTGAGGGATTAGGAGGTCTCTCTAATTCTATCAGCTCCAACTCCAGCTCCACTTCCAACTGCTATGCTTTCCATCAAGATTATTCATTGAAAAAGATTGAGTTACCTACTTTTTTTAAAGAGGGTCTTTATTAAAATAGTAAAATGAGTTGCTTACATAAAACCCCCGAATGTCTATGAAACATTCTCCTACATATATATAAAATATAGAGACTCAAAAGAAAAATGACCTCAATTTGAGAAATTACATTTTGGAAAACACAGAAAAACATAGCACCTTGCTTCTGGAAGTACTTTTGTCTGAATTGGTAGGGGACTCAAGAATTTATATTTATGCATGGTGAATCTGTATACCTCTTTTTATTCATTACATAAACACTGAGGCAATTGATCTGGTGATAACAGAATACTTATCATAAAATGAGAAATTCAGAGATTTCCAGAAATTTAGAAGGTTACAAGATCCTCCATGGGTCAAATAGGGAGAGAGTGGGGAAAAACCTTGTCAAGGCTGAATGAAGACCGCAATTCCCTCTTACCCCCTTTCCCAACTTCAATTTTTTTTCTGAAGAGATTTATCTAGAACCAGCTAAAAGTATGAAAAGCTTTACTCTAATTTCTGGAATTCTATCTCTTCTCAATACAATTCATAATTCACAGATAATCTCTGCAGATGACCATGCATTTTATCCTATTTGAACATCTAAAAACAATTCTTGAGTAATTTATTCTAGTTCTGAAGTCTTTTAGCACTTACTTTAAAACCTATAGTTGACAAAGGCACATTGTCATTTAATTAAAATATCAAGACTAAAAAGGCAATTTGGAGGCATAGGGGATAGAGTCCCAGACTTGAAGTCAGGAGGAGTCATCTTCCTCAGTTCAAATGTAGCCTCAGATGTTTACTTACTTTGGGGGCATCAGTTAATCCTCTTCTTCAGTTTTCTCCTCTATAAAATGAAATGGAAAAGGAAATGCCAACTGCTTCATTACCTTTACCAAGAAAACCCCAAATGGGGTCATGAGAAGCTAGAATTTACTGAAATGGTAGAACAACAGCAAAAAGTCATAATTACAGTAGGTATGGGCAGTTTTGAGTCCACCTTTATAATTATTCTTCTTGTAATTGTTATGGTGATGATTGAATGAAGAGGAAATGAAAGCAAAGCTAAGTCTTGTAGAAAAATCAAGATTCTGAAAGAAATGGAAAATTAAGTAATATTTGAATGGTATTCCTGGACTTGGAGTCAGGAAGACCTGAATTTGACTCTTGTTTTAGACACTGCCTAGCTGTATGACCCTATTAAGTCATTTAACTTCTTTGTGTCTTAGTTTCCTCATATGTAATGTGAGATTCAGCGGCCTCTCAGATCTTTTCCAGATCAAAATCTAAGATCCTATTATTGAATTCCAGGCATGGATTGCTTTTGATGGTGCTGAGGAATGTTCAGAAACTGAAAATAGAATCTGAAGTTCATAAAATAACTAGCAGTTTAGTTTGGCTGGAATGCATTACTGACAGATGGGTATTTTGAATGTTATTTCATGTATGTCTCATAAACAATCTCCTTTTAACCTTCAACATGCAGATGCATGAGTGTGAAAACATGTGAATGGAATTGCAAGCACCAGAGAGCCAAGCAGAGGTGCAGAGAAAGATAGAACAAAAATTGGTTTTAAACATTCCAACATTTGGCTCACTTTCTAGAATTTATCATCTACCAAGACTGCCGTGATATTGTTAAATCATTATTCCATTCTCAGTTCTTAAAAGCTATAGCTACATTAGTCAAAGTGAATTTGGGGCAGTAGTATTGATAGATGTTTAATAATTGACTCTAGAAAATATCCAAACAGATCCATATGTTGTTGCTGTTCAGTCATTCCATTGTGCTGGCTTTTCATGACCCCATTTGGGGTTTTCTTAGCAAAGATATTGGAACAGTTTATCATTTCTTTCTCCAGCTTATTTTACAGATAAGGAAATGATACAAACAGGGTTAAGGGAACTGCTGAGGGCCACACTATTAGGAATTATTTAAGATCAGTTTTGAACTCAAGAAGGAAAGTCTTTCTTACACCAGGACCTACTCTCTATACTTTGCCAGCTACCTACCTTACTAGACACATACACATACGCATACACACAAAAGCATGCATGCATGCATTTTAAAGTGTAATCTACATCATTAACATTTTCTTATTATTTTCTTAAATTTGGACTAGCAACAAAACAACAAATCAAGCTCTGATTTTTAGCACATGACAATTTCTGAGGCATAAATGACAATAATAAATTTTAAAAAAAGAAAATACTCTCTTAAAGCCAATGTGAGTAAGCTCTAACAACACCCTGATTTGGAAACAAAAACAAAAACATGAAAGAGTAAATGGCACTAGCCTAGGTAGAGTTATAAAGAATAGATTTATTCATGGTGGTAAAAACTTGTTCAGAGTTTTGACCATAGCTGCCCATTGCAGAATTTCGTGCTTTACTATTATTCCTGTTCATTTTTCTTAGGTTGCTTACACTTTAATCTTGTCTGAGAGTAGATGATTCTTTAGCTTAACAGTGACTATTGTATGGAAAGAACCATATAAAGGAAAACAATAGAAAATATTTACATAGTTCAGGAAAAGCAGAATTTTTATGTAAGCCATATATCTTTTTTAAAGTATACTTAGGAGGATTCTTTTATTTGGATAAACATAATAAATATTGGTAGGAACAGTTGCTTAGAGACTTCCCTTAGCCCCAGATCTCTTTGTCTTTTTCTGCTTCTTCTTCTTCTTCATTTTTTTGGGGGTTTGCTTTGTTGGTATTTTTTTCACATGGAATGAAGATATTGATATTTCAGTTCAGACAGGAAGAGGTTTCCTAACTACTACAGGGAGCACAATTTAAGGCATTTTTCCTAGTGAGAAAGTAAGAAAAAAATCTTATTTTTATCTCTTATTTATGTATTTTTTACACATTAAAAAAACATAAATTTCTGATAAAACACCTCCTAGCGGAGACTCTTATGGACAATAAAGTATATTTTTAAAATGAAAATTCCCTGTTGGTTTCAAAGTCTGGGGTATTGCACCCATTCCTTCTACGATGTAGTATCTATATTAAGTAGACATTTCTGCTCTAGACTCATATACACAGTGACTAAAGTAGACTTAGTGCTAAGGTAATAATATATAGCCCCTTTTGAAAAAAATATATTCCTTGTAATTTTTGTATGTCATTCTTTGGCTAATTATAAACTTATTAAGTCCTGGGGATGCAGTCATAATTGAAACTTACATTTAGTTCATATATAGGGTCTCCCAAAATGAAATGTACAAAGGCAGTCAATATATAATATAAATGAGGTAATGGATAACAATTTATTTCCTAGAAAAAAAAAGAAACACTATATTGTCATATTCACAATAATACTTATATAATACTCTACAAGAGGTTAGGGCTTAAAATAATGGGGAAAATATCTTTTGACAGTACTGCAGAGAACAAAGGTTTACATTTTACATTAGCCACAAGCTATACAAACAATTCCCTTCATTTCAAGACAACACTAAGGTGTTTCCCCTAAGGAAGACAGGGTAAGAAAACAGCTTAGAAGCCTATCTATGCTACATCCAGAAAAAAAAATCTAATGGGATCTGAAGCCTGCAGTGTTTTAGCCATTTTTTTTTGGAAGTGAAAGGAAAACTTCATAGTATATTAAAAGGGATACTCTTGGGATACCCAAAAACTGAAGATCTGAGCCCAAAAATGATTCAGGGGATGATGGAGGCTGCAGTATTGTGAACTGGAACAACCCAGGTATAAATCAGAGCTTTCTAATTCTGAAAAATCTAGATTCCCACAACCTGATCGGAACTTAGACACATCATTGCAAGAGACCAAAAAATTAAGGGCATGAAAAAAAGTTAGTGACCACTCCAGGGTGGAGGGAAAAAGCCTTGTTTTTACACAAAGTTTCCGAACAAGAAATGAGAATGGAGATATGAGTAAACAGAAAATACCAAACATAATAAGGCTATCAATCAAGAGAAGAGACAGACTTGGGGGATGGGGGAAGGATTATCTTCATAATAAGCAGATTGAAAGCCTCAGGGGAAATAAAATGACTTAGTTATGAGGATATCAAGAATGGATGGAAAAAGTGAAGCAATTATAAAAAATATAACACAAATAAAATGAGTCCTCAAGGAACACATTGGAAGCATAATGAATAGCTTTTGATAGAAAGTCAAAATCCTTATCTAAGTAGCAGAATTCCTAAAAATGATGATGGAGGAAACAGAACTCAATAGCTTCAGGAAATTTCACCAAGATAAACCTAAAGTAATCAATATATCAAAATTACCAAAAATGCAAAATTGGGAGTTAAAAAAACCTCGACAGGTATTTTGAATTTTTGAAAGATGTTAAAAAGGGATGAAATGTTCACTATTTAAATAGAAGAAGAAGGACGAAAGATATCTAAGTTTTGCAGACTACAGGGAAAAATGAGCAGGGTCTACAGTAAAAAAAACTCATTTTTCTGAGTTCAAATCTATCCTTAGACACTTATTGTACCATCCTGGACTAAACACTTAATCTTTTTGCCTCAATTTCCTTATTTGTAAAATGAATTTAAGAAAGAAATAAAATCTTTACAGGGAAGACCCCAAATGGTGTTAGAAAAAAATGGCCACCCATGAATAACAAAAGAACAAAGAACATTCTGCTCATTATGCTGATGTCTTTAAGGGTTAAAGAGGGAATAAAAACAAATTTGGGGATTAGATATTTTGTTTTAGTGGTCTTCAGAGAGGAAAAAAAATAAAATTAAGTAAAAATATTTTATTGTTTTGTCCAGTAGTTGTACCTGACTTTTTGTGACCACATTTGAAGTTTTCTTGGCAAAGATAATTGAGTAGCTTGTCATTTTCTTTTCTAGATCATTTTATAGATGACAAAACTGAGGCAAATAGGATTAAAGGACTTGGCCTGGATTACATAATTAGTGAGTGTCTGAAGCCCAATTTGAATTCAGGTTTTTTTGACTTCAGGTCTGGCATTCAGGTCACTACACCACCTAGCAGGCTCAAATTTTATGTTAGTGGAGAAATGAAGTTACTATGTATTTTTGCTTGGAACCAAGAAAGTTAGACAAGCACAAATAAAATCAAATAAATACAAAAGTGATTTTCTGAAAATAAAGGAGATAAAATAAAAACAAAGATTTCCATTAAATTGTTTAATTAAAGTGGATTTATATACATATGTATAATCCATTAGATAATTTTATTTTTTAAAGATGAAAAATGAATTGCTAATATACATTTTTAAAAATAATAAAAAGTAATTTCAATTGTTATTTAAATTATTGGCCAATAAAACTTTTAATTTTTGTGAAATGGATGACTTTATATAGAATGATAGAATAAAAAAATAAAACAAACAAAAATCTCCACTCAGTGGGAATATCTACGGATATATCTTTTCCTCATTCATCTGTTTAATACTTCTTTGCAAGATGTGTAAAACATGCATCACTATTAGTTTTCTAAAAGCATAGCTAATCACATCTATTATTATAGCTTTAAAGTATGTTTAAAATATCATTATATATGCATTGTTTTACCTGAACTTCTTTCTTCATTCAAATATTATCTTCCACATCATCTCATACAGGTCATTCAAGATTTTTCTCAATCCATTCCTTTCATCATATTTTTACTATTCAGTAACATTCTATTATTTTCATATGCTATAATTTATTGAATGATTCCCCTACTGGTTGAGTACTAACTTATTATCTAGCTCTTTGCTACAATAAAAAGTAATGACACAAACATTTTTACACAAGTCCCTTATCTCTTTCCTTTGTCTCTTTGAATTATGTATCTAGTAATGAGATAAAGATTATTCATGCTTTAGTGACTTTGGGTATATAGTTCAAAATTATTTTTAAGAATTGCTAGGCAATATTACAAATTTTCTAGTGTTTCTCTCCCCATATAGTCTCCTGCAAATTGAAATTTCCTTATTTTTTCACCTGTGTCAATATGATAGATGTGAAATAAAATCTCAATTTTTTTGTGTGTGTTTTAATATGTATTTCTAGACTCAGAGCAGGTTTTCATAATGTTGTCAAGGGCTTGCTTGCTCTTCTTTTGAGAATTGTTTGCTCATATATTTGTACCATATTTTTTTTCTTATGGGGAACTGTTCTTTATTGAATTCTCTGACATTTAGGATATTAGATCATTCTAAGAGAAATTTGTTGCAAATATTTTTTTACACCTGCTAAGAATTTCCCTCCTAATTTTAGTTGCATTGATTTTATTTGAACAAAATATTTCAATTTTATGTTATTATAACTGTACATTTTATCTATTGTGATTTCCTTGGTTGGTCAGGAACTTCTTTATGGAATGGTATTTGCTTCAGTATTTGGAGTCTTTGGATTCATCAAAGTTTACACTGTATGGAACCTATGTTGCTATTCTGTTCCACTGGTCCTACAATTTGGATAGTTTTTTCCTATTAAGATGGTATATTATGTTCAGAACTTTCATTGAATTCTGGAATTTTCACTTTTCATTTCTATCTCCTAGCTTCCTTGATTCCATTCAAGTCTCATCCACTTTCTGCAAGAAGGTTTTCTTGGTCCTGCTAAAGGTTAGAGCCTTTCCTGTAGGATCACATCCAAGTTCTCCCCTAAATTGCTTGTTCATACATAATCATTTGCATCTTTTTCACCAGTTGGACTGTTTCTTAACAGGGAAAAATATTATTTGTCCTTTTTATATCTCTGATGTTGGCATTGTATCAGGCATATAGTAGGTACTTAATAAAATTTTATTGACTTCATTTATTTTAATTTTTCTTGAACTCCTATTAATATTTTTTTAAAAAATTGATGTGCTGCTCTAGTCTCTTCAATAATACATTTTTTGCATTTACAATTATTAATGATACTGGTTTATACTATTTTTTATTTCTTTAATTTGTCTCATTTACAAAATAGGCTCTTAATTTATATAATATTGGCACAAATTATTCTTTCACCATTTAATAGAATTAACTGATAAATTCATCTGGTCTTATCTAATGCATTTTGAGAGTTGATTTATGGCTTTTTAAATGTAAAGACAAAGTGGCATAGTAGGTAGAACACTGTTCAATCAAATGCTATCAGATATACTTTCCTAAGCAAATCATTCTCCCAAACTCAATGTTCTCGCCTATAAAATGGAGATATTGACTACATGGGCTTTAAGATCCCTTGGTTGAAATATTCATATAATTCTTTTCTCGTAGATTGTACTTTCCCTGTTCCATTTTTTTAATAACAGGATCACAGTTTGGCACCACTAGCAACCATAAGGCAAACATCTGTTATGCTCACAGGGAAGTCGGGAAAGGTATTCGTCTTACCCCAGCACTCTTCACTGGAGAAGTTAGGATAGTCATGTTATGATCGACAGCTGGAAGAGATAAAGGTGACATTTTCCATTTTAGACAGCCACTTAATCATTGGTTCTCCCTTCTCAGTGTCCAGAAAAGAGAATTATTTGTTATTTGCAAATTGCAACCTCTTTCTGTTAAATCATACATGGTCAGCCTGAAGCAACTCCGAAGTTAGTCACGCAGCAAGTATCTAATTGATGAATTAGCACATCTGGACAGCTGGAAGCAGTCAGTGCCTTCTTACACATTCAATTCAGTCTAACATGGCTGCTCCCTTCCCCTCAACTTCTCTTATTGCCATCATCTAAATTCATTTCTATACCCAAACATTATGGTTGATGATGAGACATTGGGAAATTAATATAGGTTTTACTGGTAAACATGGATGGTAAATTTATTTGAATTAATTCTGCTCTGATAGTCATTGGCATCTGAATCAATTGTGCTTTATAGAAAATAGCCCTTTTTACCAAAAAAGGAGAAAGTACAATCTAAGCAATTCCCAAACCATTTTAAATCTTGAAAATTGCAGAGGACTTAAAACAATACTTTGATTCATCTGGTTTTGTCCAGCTGCTTGATAATAATTAACCCCCTATAGTACTCTGCAAAGATGGTATAAAAAGTTTTATTCTCTGATTTGAAGTAGCTATGAATTCATTCCCATCTGGAGACTTCCTCTGCCAGTGGATCTCATGTGTCATTAAATGATTGCTAGTATGTGTGTGAGGCAGGACTGGAACCCAATTTTCCATAAACTATCCTATTAACTATCCTTGTTAGAATTTTTGTCAGTCTATTATGTTCCTTCCTTCCTTCCTTCCTTCCTTCCTTCCTTCCTTCCTTCCTTC
>JAJPUD010005482.1:32483-66183 GCA_023553655.1 Myrmecobius fasciatus | reverse complement strand
ATTTGCTTGCATTGTGTTGCCTTTCTCTGATTCTTTTTTTTCTTGTATATAGGATTTTTCTTGCATAACTTCTCAAGCATTTCAACATTATTAACATGTAGTGGACTTCCTGCCATCTGGGGGAGGGGAGGGGACTGGAGGTAAAATTTGTATTGGAAAGCTTTGTAAAGATCAAGGTTGGGGAACTACCCATACATATGTTATACAAATAAAAAGCTTAAAAAAAAAGAATGGTAGTTTCAAATAATAGTTCTGGACAAATTCATAATTTAATCCAGAAGATGAAATCAACAATTACTGAAAATGTAAACCATACAATGTAATATCTGTACACAACTATAGAGTGTGCATCTAGATTTTCTGAGAGCATCCTGATCATAATTTCTTATAGTACAATAATATTCCATCATGATTATCTGCTACATCTTGGTCAGCCAATCTTTATTTGATGGCCTTTGGTAGCACTAAAAAGAGCTATTGTACATTTTTGCACATATAGTTGCTTTTCCTTTTATTTAAAAAAAAATCTTTGGTAACACTTCCTAGTTGTGTGAGTCTGGGCAAATCACTTAACCTCAACTGCATCAGGAAAAACATCTTTGGGACAGAAACTTAGTGGTAATATTGCTGGCTCAAAGTGTATGCATGGTTTTATAACCCTTTGAAAATAATTTCTAATTGCTCTCCAGAATGGTTGAATCTCTTCACAACTCAAGCAACAGTACAACAGTATGTTTCTCTATATCCCTTCTAGCATTTGTCGCTTTCCTTTTCTGTCATATGAGCCAATCTAATAGGTATGGGGTTATACTTCAGAGATGCTTTAATTTGAATTTCTCTAGAGAAAAATTTAGAAAAAATTTATATGGCTCTAAATAGCTTTGATTACTTTCTCTGGACACTATTCATATGCTTTGATCATTTATCAACTGGGGAAGTGCTCTTCTATTTATAAATATGAGTCAGTTCTCTACATATTTGAAAAAAATGTGGACTTTATCAGAGATGCTTGCTGTAAATTTTTTTCACAATTATGAAAATGAAATATTTTCTTCCATCTCAATTTTCCCTTGTTGATTCTACTCTCTTTCTCTGTCTCTTGTCTCTCTCTTTCCCTCTCTCTTTGTCCTCTCTTTTCAATCTATCCATCTTCAAATGTGTTTTGCTTCTAATTACTATTTCCCCCAATTTTCCCTCCCTTTCTCTCTTTGCAGATCCCTTTCTTCTCCTGCTTTCCTATATATTAAGTTATATTTCTGTACCCAACTGAGCATATATGTTATTCTCTTTTTTGAGGCAAGACTCTTGAGAATAAAGATCAACTGCTCCCACCTACTTCCCCCATCTTCCCCACTCCTAAACTATTTGTGCCTCTTTTATGTGAAATAATTTACCTCCCATTCTACCTTTTCATTTCCTCTTTTCCCAGTGTATTCCACTTTCTCTCCTCTTAAATTTATTTTTTAAATACCATCTCATCATATTCAACTCACACCTGTGCCCTCTCTTTATGTTTACTCTAGGAGTCATTATTAGGAATAAGTGCATTAACTGTTGAAATATGCTCTGTTCTTCCCA
This sequence comes from Myrmecobius fasciatus, assembly GCA_023553655.1. Lineage (NCBI taxonomy): Eukaryota > Metazoa > Chordata > Mammalia > Dasyuromorphia > Myrmecobiidae > Myrmecobius > Myrmecobius fasciatus. The sequence continues at coordinate 64,605 of JAJPUD010005482.1, read as the reverse complement.
TACTGTAACTTCACCTTTTTTTTTATTTTTTGATTGCATTTTGTTTTCTTTCTCCTTTATGCTTTATTAATTATGTTGGGAGAGAAAAATCAGAGCATAAAGGTAAAACCATGGGAGAGATAAAAAAAGAAAACAAAACAGAAGAAAGAAGTGAACATATCATATGTTTATTTACATTCAGTCTCCTTAGTTTTTTTTTTGTTTTTGTTTTTGTTTTTCTGGATGCAGATAGCATTTTCTATCCAAAGACTATTGATATTGCTTTGGATCACTAAACCACTGAGAAGAACCAAGTCTTTCATAGTTGTTCATCATAATTCTTGCTGATTCCTTGTTCTTGTATTCCTGTTTCTGCTTGTTTCTTTCACCATCAGTTCATGTAAATCTATCCAGACCTTTCTAAAATGAACTTGTTCATTATTTTTTATACAGCAACAATATTCCACTACCTTCATCTATCATAACTTATTCAGCCATTCCCCAATTGATGGGCATCTACTCACACAAAAAAGCTGCTACAAACATTTTTGCACATGTGGGTTCTTTTCCTTTCTTTATTATTTTTCCAATTATTGAGATCTAACTATTTGTTTGAGAAGTATTTTATAATAGTGTTCATATAGTTGTTGGATTTGTCTTGCCAGGTAGACCTCAAAATATTTTATTTTGTTTATAGTAATTTTAAATAGAATCTCTCTTTTTTATTGCTTGCTCAAGGTTTTGTCAATAATATATAGAAATGTTGATGATCTATTTTATTTTATATGCTGCAATTTTGCTAAAGTTGTAAATTGTTTCCAGTGGGGTTTTGGATTATTTTCTAGGATTCTCTGAGTATATCATCCATATCATCTGTTAAAAAGTGATAGTTTTATTTCCTCATTGCCCATTCTAATTCATTTAATTTCTTTTTCTTATTGCTAAAGTCAAATTTCTAGTATAATATTGAATAATAGTAGTGATAATGGGCATCCTTGTTTTACCTCTAATCTGACTGGGAATGCATCCAGTTTCTCTCCATTAAAAATAATGTTTGGTATTGGTTTTAGATAGATACTACTTATTATTTTAAGGAAATCCCCCTTTGTCCCTATGCTCCCTAATATTTTTTAAATGAAATGGGTGTTGTATTTTGTCAAAAGTTTTTTTTTTCTGCAAATGTTACCATATGATTTTTGTTGGTCTTGTTATTGATATTGTCAATAATGATAATAGTTTTCCTCATACTGAACCAGTGCTGAAATCCTCTTATAAATCCTCCTCCTCCTTTTTCTCCTCCTCACTCTCCGCCTCCTTCTCCTCTTCCTCTTTCTTCTTCTTTTTCTTCTTCTCTTTTCCTCCTCTTTCACCTCCTTCTCTTACTTCTTTTCTACAGTGTATGAGATGTTCAGGGAGGACTAACATTTCTGGTTTGAGGGCTTGCTGACCCTTTTTAAGGTTGCTTATGTATTTTTTTGTGTCCACCTCTCACTTAACTCTCACCTGTGGCTCCAAAAAGCCTTGTCAGATGAGCTAAACATGTTGATAATAACCATAGTCCTTAAATCTATCAGTGGTCATGAAGCAAGCTCTGGTCAGACATTGAAGCCACTGTTATCTACTGTATATCAGGTCATCATCAGTAAGTAATACTGTCTTAATACTGTCTTTAGTTTTTCTGCTCGACATTGATGGGGAAGAGAGAGGCAAACTGATGGATCTGTGCCACTTTGCCTCATTTAAATGCATACATTCACAAGTTATGACTTAAGCTCATACTGTCATTGACCCTAATTAGATGGCAATTTCATTCATAACAGAGAGAATGAAGCATTTATTTGCAAGAAGAGCATGTACAGGTGGAAAACATATACTTAGTTTGCTGTTCTAAAGATTGATGGTTTAGGAAGTAGTTTATTTCATGTTGCAACAAAAAGAAATAAGAGAATAGAAGAAATAAGAGAACCTGGAACCATGATCTTTGTAGGGTCAGTGTGACCCAGGTGGAACCAGCACAGCAAAGATTTTCAGAGTTCATCCAATGAATGATCACTGGCAAGTCACACTTGAGCAATATGCATTCTATCATCTCATTGCCTAATTTTGATTTCCAGGTTATTTCAGCCTCTCTTAAATCCGCTCAAATTTAAATTTGCTCAAGCAAATCAAGGTGATTATTAAACTAATTATTCATTCCATTTCTACAGTTCTCTTCAAAAACAAAAAGCAAATAACAACAAGGTAGACAAAATATGTACTTTAGTTTTAGTTTTTTGAGCCTGAGTGCTCACAAAAGGAGCTTATAACACTCCTTCAGGGAATACTATATACAGATGTTCTCAGGCTTCATCCAAATGGGGAATGAGAATATCAATCATAGAAATTTAGTGGCTTTCAACATATATCTTGAGTTTCTTGTGTCAGGAGAGAAATATAAGAATTACACCATTTTTTTTCTGAAAATTTTAGATATTTTTAGTATAGGCAAACAACTTCAGATTTCTGTTGCAGCTACTGGAGGATCATTATTTACTTTCCTAAATATTATTCTATGATATAATATCTGTGTTAAGAAGACTATCCTGAGGAAGAGAGAGGGGATAGAAACAAAAGTAGGACAAATTTTCATAATGCTTTAGACTTTTAATTAGTATTTATTATAGAAGATATTTTAGGTAATTTGATATTCTAATCTTTTCCTAAGTTTTTGATTGAATACAATCCAGACAATTCACTGAATTGTTTTCCTGAAGCAGGCTTCTTAGAAAGATGGTTGAAATGGACTGCAGCCTGAAAGATATGGGAAACAATAAAATGCCCATGACAAAAGGAATCACATAAATATCCTTTCCAAGGTGTTCACAGATGACTCAATATCCAACTCTTAATTGAATTCATCATTCAAAAGTTTATAATTACCTTGCACTGATGGATGGTTGAGTACATTTTCACTGAGTATTTTGATTTGTACGTTATTCTGGCTTTGTTTGGGCTTGAGGATAATATTAGAGCAGGGTCTTCCTTCCAGGAAAAATCTGTTGACTAGTCACTTGTTTCAAAGTACTTAAATTGTATTAAATTGGGTCATTGTTTATCACCTATTCTTTTTTTTTTGACAAAGAGATAAAGTGAGCCTCTTTCTTGATAAATAAGAATTCCTATAGTTGTTCCCCAGATAAGAAGTCTGAGCTTAATTTCTTTTATATAAACAGGACACATCATAGCCTTTATTCTCTGATGTCTCAAATTGTTATTTCTCTGTGAGCACATGGCAAAATGAAATTGAATGTAATTATTTTTCACATACAAGTTTATTGCAATTAGATATCTTTTGACCATGGTGGCTAATTTTAAGTAAAATTAAAAAAAATAATGGACAGATGAGTAAATCTCTTCTGGCAAGATTCAGTTAAATTGTTAACAAAGGCTTTTCTTTCTAGATCAGGGATAATTGATATAGTGACTATTTCACTTATAATCTTATAACTATATAAATTTCAGTTTCATAAATGAAACAATTGTTTCTGGTTTGACCACAAATCCTGAGAGTCTTCCCCTTCCAGGTTGATTTTTTTGACTATGTAAAAGAGGCTATTTTTGACCTCATGTCTTAACAGCCTTAATCACTGAATATGTGTTCCTTCATACAAATTGAAGCCTAGAAAAGACCTTAGCTTACAAAGATCATGATCTCCCACTTTATCCAAAGCCATCTTCGTCATCCTGATCTTTATTTTGCTATTGGATCCACATGGCTGCAGAGGAGAGAAAAAGGCTGGTGACTTTGGAAATTCCTCCTTTACTTAAGTCCAATTCACTTGCAAGTCATGACATCACCTTCCTGATGTTATGGTTCTTTTCTAGGACGTAGGACAAACAATGAATGATGAAGTAAAATCCCTTGTTTCTATCCTTCAAATAGGATTCTTATTTGGTGGGAGGTATAGATGCCCAAGTTTCTTCCTTTCCTTTGTCTTTCCTTGCCTGGTCTTACTTTCATTTCCCTTCCCTTCTTTACCTTTTCCTTCTTTCTTTCTTTCCTTCCTTTCATTTCCCTCCCCCAATTCTTTTACTTTTTCCCTTCCCTAATGTAGGGACCACTGCCACTAGTAAACATCATAAAAATTTTGACTTACTGTGTTTTCCATATGGACCAGTTCACATTCGTTAAGTAATATGATAGTCCCAGATCTTTAGTGCTCAGCATATTGATTCTGAAAATAATATGGACATCTAATCAGCATAGCCCATCGTACCTTAGAACTCCCAAGTCTTTGCAAGAGAGCCACTATCCTTGGACTTCCCTGCTGGGAGTAAAGATATACACCCTCACAAGTGTCAATTTTTTTTCAAAATCTAGCTTAAATTTGTTTGCTTTCATAAAGACTTCTTTTATTCTCTATGCTCCAACACCTAGCTGAAATGTTGTATGTATGTTAGAATTCTAATGGTGTTTTGCTTGTTACTCTGATATTCTTAATCATGTTTTATTTTGTGTTACAGTTGTTGTAAATGGATTGTTTCACATAAAGTACTCTGTAAATTATAAAGTAGATGTATATACACCATATACATGTGTGTATATGTGTGTGTTTTTGTGTGTTAATATTAATAGGTTGTTAATATCTCGAAGGCAGAAATTCTTCTATCCTATCTTTGGGTCTTTTATAGACTTGAGCATAATAGGTACGTAATGTTTATTGACTTGATCTTGTTAAAGACAGTAATAGATTTTCCATAGCTAGATGAAAGTCTAGAAATTTCATTTATTATTTTCATTATATTACATTACATATATTATATATATATGTATATATATATATTAATATCAGTCTATTACTGATCAGGAAACTGAAAATCAAAGACAGTCATTGAATATCAAGTGTTTTTTTCCCAGTATACCATAAATATTTGAAGATACTTTATTTAGTGTCACACACATTTACACACATATACACGCAAAGAGAGACAGAGAGACAGGCAGAGAAAAAGACAAAGATAGACAACCACAGAGACAAAAAGACATAAAGTCTGACAGACTAAAAGAAGTCTGAAAGACACTGAGAAGACTGAGAAAAAGAGACTGAAAGAGAAAGATATGGAAGCATACAGAGATAAAGAAACACGAGAGAGAAAAAGACAAATAGAGACAGAAAAACAGAAACAGAAATAAGAGAGACATAGAGACAGAAAGTGATAGACCAAAATGGAATTTGAAAGACACAGAGAGTAATCTTCAACATAAACTTATGATGAAGTTTAGGGCAATTTGCACAAAAATTCTTGTTTCTTTTTTTAAACATAGAATAAAAACAGAATACACTAACATTAACTTATCATTATCTATAAAAAGTATAAAAACCTAGGCAGCAAATAAACAATATTTAAGATTACTGTTATCAGTAATGGAGCAAGACAGAGAGAGGAAGAGTGGAGATAAATTCATTTGGTCTCAGTGTAGCAGCAAATTCTCTCCTTAAGCAGAGTAGTGAATGATATCAGATTCTAAGTGATCATGATTATATTTAGTTTGGGTTAGATGTACCCTTCTTTTGTAGTGGTTTGACTACCATTCTCTTCCTAAGATTCTAAAGTGCCCTAATTTTCTCCACTCCTGATACTTTGATCCCTCTGTTCAACTGGAAAAAAGTATACTTTCCATTAGTACACTAATGGATGATTCTTCTCTATTTCACAAAACAAAACAACATATTAATGATAACTGGCATTTATATTTAAGACATTTTAAGACTTTACAAACCTATATTTTTATTTGCCAAAATAACCATGTGAAGTGTATAATACAAATTTCAGTGTCCCCATTTTACAAATAATGATGCTGCAGCTTCCAAGGATCACATGATTTGCAAATGTTAGAGTGAAAAATTGCTTGGCTACTAGTTCAATGCTCTTCCCAGTATAATAAATAATTTTGTAAGGATATTATTTAGTTTGAAAAATTTAATACTATTTAACTATTATGCAAGTGAAAAAAAATAGAAAATCAGGGACTTGAATTTTGTGATACAGTAGATCAATAGTATACCTGTATTAAAAAAAAAAACACAAAAAAAGCTCACCCCATTGCAAATACTTATCTTCCTTGCATATTCTTTTAAAACAGAAATGTATTTTATCTTACTTTACTTACTTTACATCTTCCGAGAATATAAAATAAAGATGTCATAGTCCATATTTTATTTTTAATTCTCAAAGCTCTGGCAACATTCATTGAAGGTAACTGCCTTTTACATATCTATGAAACTCCCAAATAAACATCAAGGACAGAAGACAATCTTTTTTCTCAGGCAGAGAAACTCTTCTCTTTACTTAGAAGTCTGTTTTCTCCTGGGAGGGGAAAAATTCATGGTGAAAGTGCTAATTCTTATGAAGTAAAATTTTTGATTTGATGATGATACATGAGTGAGAGGGGAAAGAATATATTTCCTTTTAGGATTTTGATTTTGGCTGAGAATTTCAGCTTCAATTTCTTGGTTGATGGGGGAAAGTAGATAAAAAGAAACTCTGTTGATTTTCCCTTGGAATAATACTCTTCTGCCTAAGAAAAGCCTCTATTTTTAAGCTTAAGGTCTATTAATTTTAATTCATTATTAACTTTCTTATAGTATTAATTAAAATATGTTACTGTGTTTCCTACAATGGATCTGCATTTTCTATCAGTTCATTGATTTTATATGTTTAAAATCCTAATATGCTGATAGAAATATGCTAGGGGAAAGGTGAGAAGATAGGGACTGAGGAGTTTTTCTTTGTTGTTGTTTTAATAATAGTCTTTTATTTTCAAAATACCTGCGAAGAAAGTTTTCAACCTTCACCCTTGTAAAACCTTGTGTTCAAAGTTTTCCCTCCCTTCTCCCCAATCTTATTCCCTAGACAGCAAGTAATCCAATGAGTTAAACATGTGAAATTCTTCTAGACTTATTTTTACCTTTGTCATTCTGCACAAGAACAATCAGGTCAAAGAGGGGAAAATGAGAAAGAAAAAAGCTAACAAACAATAAAAAGTCCACATTCAGTCTCCATAGTCCTTTTTCAAAATGCAGATGTCTCTCTTCAGCAAAAGTCTATTGGAATTGGCTTGAATCACCTCGCTGTTGAAAAGAGACAAGTCCATCACAGTTGATCATGACATAATGTTGTTGTTGTGCACACTGTTTTCTTAATTTTACTTATTTTCTTTAGGATCAGTTCATATGAATCTCTCCAGACCTTTCTGAAATCATCCTGCTGATCATGGACTGAGAAGTTTTAGAGAAGGAAACTCAGGCTGTTATCTTTTCCTTATTAGGGTTTATTGCTTACTGAAGAATAGAAGGAGAAAAATATCATTGTGAATCTAAGAGAGGAAGAGACTCTAACCACAGGGAATATGAAGTAAAAGGTCTGCATACTAGAATGTGTAAAAAAGGTAGCTGGGGGATAAAAAACAATGGCCAGAGTAGAGAAGGGCATCAGCTAAAATACTAGCCCAGGGTTCCATTTTTACAGTATCTTACTCTTGGGGATAGGAGAAAATGAGAGTTTTCAATTAATCCCTGTTAGTGGGTTAGTTAATAACATAAGGTCCTAATATTCCTGAAAAAAATTATGATTTAATATAAATAGTAGAACTTCAAAAAAACCTTCAAAGACTTAAGGAATGAATCTAGTAGTAGAATGTCAGTCTTAATGATGGGTAGTCCAGGCTCCTATAGATGACTTCCTTTTCTATCTTCTGTGTAGCCTGGTTAAAATTTTATTAAAAATATTATTAAAAGCTTATGAAATAATTATATGTCCTTAAAAGAGATAAAAAGAGAATAGAAGATAATAATTGGATGTGAACTTTGGAATACAAACACAGGGGAAATTTAAAAAGATAAATATATTTGAACAATTGGAAAAACCTAATGATAATATATTGTTTATATTCTAACAAGTTGAGGAATTACAATTTTCTCTTCATAATCTCTCAATTGTAATTGTCACAGATGGAATACAGAAAAATGTAGGTCCTGGGGTATAGCATTCTTTCATTTTTGTTGATCACACTTGGGAACATGAATTTAAAAATCATAGAGATGCAGGTGGTGTGTGGACAAATCATGAGTATCATTCTTATCTGAATTGGGCAAAAAGATTGAATGTACTCTAGAGGAATTTGTTCTAGAGATAAATAAAAATCTATAGGGAAGCAGTCAAGGAAAGATCTAATTATAAACAGAGGGTGATAAAAGAGCAGAAAATTGTCCTTAGGGGAAAAAAAAACCTTTAAATTTGAAGAGTTGATCTGAATAGGGAAATTCAAAAGAGAAACAGAAAATGTGAGAATTAGTTACTAGAGTCTAGGACATGTGAATACTGGAAGGCCAGATGATTAGAACAATTCAGTTTGAGATTAACTGTAATAATCATATTTCTTTTGTTTTTCCTAATTCTGTTTTATAAAGAAGGGAGTAAGTGAGAAAACATATTAAATAAGATGATAAAAATATAAAAGAAAATTATGACAATGCCATATTGATAATTATAATTTTGTATGTGAACTAAATCAACTTATTCATAAAGCCTAAAATGACAATAGAATGATTAGAAAAAAATCCAACAATATATCATTGACAAAAAAGATATTTGAACAATGAGATTCACATAGAGGTAAAATAAGTGGTTAAGGAGTCAAAATGGCAGAATAGAAGCAGCAACCCAGTCACATTATCCCAATCTTGCAGTCCAAATAATTTTAAAATAACAACTAAAATAAAATTCTGAAGCAGCAGAGAACAAAGATAAAGGCAAGATATTTTTCCAGTCTAAGAAAACTGGCAGGGGCAAATCTGAAGTATTTGGGTTAGGATCAACCTGAGAACTCCAGGCAGCAATATGTAGTAGTGACAGCAACAGCAGCTTGGGGAGCTCTCAGCCCAGAGATATTAAGGATGTGAAATAATTTGTCATAAAGAGATTAGAGAAGACCCTTTGCCGACTCTGGGTTTAATACCTGACACTCTTTGGAAACTATCACCTATATGCAGTTCTGGGCTGCAAGTTCAAGGCAGAGAGATGTATTAAGAATTTCTGCGGCAGAAGAGTGGGGGCCTTAAATGACTGTTTGGAGGTAGAGAACAATGGTTCTATTCACTCAAAGGACATCAGGGTCCCTGTTTCCAGTTCCAGGGTCTGAGGAGTGCAGGCTCCTGGAACTCCTAAGTTAAAAACCAGAGTGAAGGCTAGGAAAGCACTAATGAAAACACTCCCCTTATCAAACCATGTTGGAAGCACCAAAAAGTTGTAGACCCCCAGAATGACCTCTGAAAACAAAACAGACAAAAAAGCCTGTTTTGGAATAATGTCCACTCTTAAGATTAAATACAAAATCATTAAAATAGACTGGAAAATGAGGAAACAGAAAGAATAACAAAAAGAAATTCACTATAAAAAGTACAATGATTAATTTTGAAAGTCAGAGGTATTCTAATAAATATAATAATCCAAAACAATTCTGAAAGATTTCATGGCAAATGCTATTCACTTCCACAGAAGCAAGTGAAGAATTCTACATAAAAATTAAAGCATATTATTTTCATCTAATATTTCTTCCTTTAATGAAACATGGCCAATATGAAAATGTTTTGAATTATTTCACATGTGCAATTGCTATCAGATTTCTTTTATTCACAGTGGTAGAGGACAATGAGAGTGAGGAAAATAATTTAAAGTTCATTTAAAATAAATATTGAAATAGAGCATATACATACATACATATATTTTTAAGTTAGCATATTATCTGAAAGCCATTATCAGAAAAAAGAGCCAGTACAATGTATTTAGGGGTTTTTATTTCTTTGTTTATTTTTATTTTATTTTTTATTAAAGCTTTTTATTTTCTAAATATATGCATAGATAATTTTCAACATTCATCCTTGCACAACCTTGTTTTCCCATTATCTTCCCTTCCTTCCCCTCATCTCTGCTCCTAAACAGCAGGTATTCCCGTATAGTTAAAGATGTGCAAATCTTCCATACATATTTTCAGTTATCATGTTGCCCAACAGAAATCATATTAAAAAGAAAAAAAATAAAAGAATAGAAAATCCAAGCAAACAACAACAAAAAGAGAAAATACTATTTTGTGATCCACACTCAGTTCTCACAGTCCTCTCTCTGGATATAGATGGCTCTCTTCATCACAAGACCATTGGAACTGGCCTGAATCATCACATTATTGGAAAAAGCTACATTAATCAGAATTGATCATTTCATAATTGTATTGTTTCCATGTACAATGTTCTCCTTGTTCTGTTAACTTCACTTAGCATCAGTTCATGTAAGTTTCTCCAGGCATCTCTGAAATCAACCTGCTGGTCATTTCTTACAGAACAACAAAATTACATAATATTCATGTACTATAATTTATTCAGCCATTCTCCAACTGATGGGCATCCAATCAGTTTCCAGTTTCTAGCCACTACAAAAAGGGCTGCCAAAAGCATTTTTGCACATGTGAGTCCCTATCCCTCTTTTAAGATCTCCTGGGGATCCAGACCCAACAAAGACACTGCTGGATAAAAGGATATGCACAAATGGATAGCTCTTTGGTCATAGTTGCATATTGCTCTCCAGAATGGTTGCATCCATTCACAACTCCACCAACAATGTACTAGTGTCCCAGTTTTCCCACACCCCTTCCAACATTCGTCATTATCTTTTCCTGTCATTTTAACCAATATCAGAGATGTGTAGTGGTACCACGAGCTGTTGTAACTTGCATTTCTCTGATCAATAGTGATTTAGAGCACCTTTTAATATGACTAAAATGGTTTCAATTTCTTCATCTGAAAATTGCTGTTCATATCCTTTAACCATTTATTAGTTACAGAATGGTTTGAATCTTATAAATTTGAGTTAATTCTCTGTATTTTTTAGAAATTAGGTCTTGATCAGAACCTTCTAATTGTACATGTTATTTAAAGAATTTATTGACATAAACTGTGCTGATACTCTAGAACTAGATGGGACAGAAATTTATAATTGAAATTTTAGAATATAATATTAGTAGAACGTTTAAAAGTCTGCAAATTCTCCTTTGAAAGACATCACAAAATGAATAGTTACAAGGATATTATAATGAAATTCTAGATATTCCAGGTCAAGAAGAAAATATTGCAAGCAGCCAGATAAAGAAAAATTCGAAATCATGGAGCCATAGTCAAGATCAAACAATATTTAGCAGTTTTCTCTTAAAGGAGTGAATAGCATGGAATATGATATTCTGGAGTACAAAGATTGCAACTAAGAATTAATTATCCATCAAAACTAAATATATTGCTTCAGAAGTTAAAATGGATTTGAATGAAAGAGAGAACTTTCAAGCATTCTTTATGAAAAGAACAAAACTGAATAGAAAATATCACATTCAAACCATGACTCAACAAAAGTATAAAAAGGCAAATAGGAAAGAAAAATCATAAGGGACTTAAGAAGTTAAAATCCTTTGTTTTTCTACATGAGTGATGATGCCTGTAACTCTGAAGAACTTAATTGCTGTCAAGGCAATGAGAAAGAGCTTATATAAGCAGAGATCATGGGAATAAGTCAGTTATGTTTTATAATCTCAGTAAAAATAAGATGTAAAATGCTCTGGGAGAAGAGGAAAAGGAAAAGAAGAATGTGGAAAAATTATCTCACGTAAAGAGACATGTAAAGAAGTGCTTTTACAATGGAAGAGAAATAGGGCAATGTTTGAACCTCATTTTCATTGAAATTGTTTTAAAGGGGAAAGATTTTATATTCACATACATACATACAGATAAAGTATATAAGTATTTTTGTATATATGCATACATACACATTATTGAATTTAAAAATTTTGTTTAACACAACAGGGAATTTAGGGGAAGGTAATAAAGTAGCTGTGATGGTGATAAAAGGGATGGTGAATTAAGTAAAGTTGTAGAGTTGTGGTTAGAAGCAAAACAGAATTTTGAGAGGAAATAAAATAAAAAGAGAGAAAGAAGATAAATAATAGAAACTTTGATGGAGAAGTACAGTCAACACTCAACTTTTGTGACTGTAATGTTCCTATAAAGCTGCAAAAGTCAAAAATTCAAATGTCTGTGAATTGAACCTATAGATTAGGTTCTGCTGACCAGCAAAATATTTTGCTAAAGGTTGTGAATATATACTTTTTTTATTCAATCCAAACTAAATCATCATCATTTCTGATAACATACACTTTTCTTAATATAGTAACCATAAAATAACCAATAAATGTATGGAAAAGGAGAGGTATGGAGAGGGCAACTGATCAGATATGGGAGAAGTGTAATCTGGATCTTTAATCCCTCAGATATTAAAGGTATTAGAAAACTGGTTGGAATAAGATTGATTACATTTGTGATCCCTTTGCTGCTACTAGGCACAGGACCTTCTTGCATTGCCCATACATAGGTCTTTGAAGCCATCTTGGATTGCAGTCTCAGAGCAAGAAGCAACACTAGCATAACTTGTGAACACAGGACAGTGGGGAACATCAATCACAATTCAAGAGTAGAAAAAAAGTGTTTGTAATTGTACACAGGCCAAAGCAAAAGCTTGGAGAGTAATAAACATACCTGTCCTTTAATCATTCTACATTTAAAGAACTGAAAATTTTCATATCCCCAAAATTAGTTCTGAGAACAGCAGCAAGAAAAACCTCAAGACTGGGATAGTGCTTCCTCCATGCCAGAAAGAAGAGACACAGTTTAACATCATGTTAAAAGCAAAGAAATAGAGTGGAAAAAATGAGAAATCAATAATAACAACTAAAAGGAATATGACCATACAAAGTTATTATGATGACAAGGAAACTAAAATACAAACTCAGAAGTAGACAACAAAGTCAAAACTGCAATATCTAAAGCCTCACCAAATATTAAAAGGTGTAAGGTACCAAAAGAATTCCTGGAATCACTCCAAAAGGATTTTAAAAATAAAAGATAGATAGAGGAAAAATTGGGAAAATAAATGAGAGATGAAAGAAAATCATGATAAAGACCTCATTTAAAAAAATAGAGAGAGAATTTACTCAAATTGGTAAGAACACAAACCGTTCTCCAATTGATAAATGGTCAAAGGATATGAATAGACAATTTTCAGATGAAGAAATTAAAATCATTTCTAGTCATATGAATAAATGCTCTAAATAATTATTTATCAGAGAAATGCAAATTAAGACAAATCTGAGGTAACACTACATACCTCTCAGCTTGACTAAGGTAACAGGAAATGATAATGATGAATGTTGGTGGGGATGTGGGAAAACTGGGACACTGATACATTCTTGGTGGAACTGTGAACAGATCCAACCATTCTGGAGAGCAATTTGGAACTATGCTCAAAAAGTTATCAAACTGTGCATACCCTTTGACCCAGCATTGCTTCTATTGGGCCTATATCCTAAAGAGATCTTAAAGGAAGGAAAGGGCCCCACATGTGCAAGAATGTTTGTGGCAGCCCTTTTTGTAGTGTCAAGAAACTGGGAAATGAATGGATGCCCATCAGTTGGAGAATGGCTGAATAAATTATGGTATATGAATGTTATGGAATATTATTGTTCTGCAATAAATGACCAGCAGGACGATTTCAGAGAGGCCTGAGAGACTTACATGAACTGATGCTAAATGAAGTGAGTAGAACCAGGAGAACATTGTACAAAGCAACAAGAAGACTATACAATGAACAATTCTGATGGATGTGGCTCTTTTCAACAATGGAATGATTCAGGACAGTTCCAATGGTCTTGTGTTGTAGAGAACCATCTGTACTCAGAGAGAGGAATATTATGTGTATGGGAGAGAGAGAGAGAGAGACAGAGAGACAGAGATAGAGACAGAAAGAGACAGAGACACAGAGAGAAAGAGTCAAAGAGACAGAGTGAAAGAGACACAGAGACAGAGAGATACACTGAGAAATGCCAATAAAATATTTCCAAAATGAATTTAACTGATATATTTTATTCATCTAATCTTTTCCCTTCTTTTCATTGTTATCACTCTAACTTGGTCTTTAATATTGGATTATGTTATTAGCCCATAAATAATTCTTCTTGCCTTCAATTGTTCACTTTTTAGTACTTCACAACTTCACAGTTAAATTAATCTTAATTCACAAATATTTTCATTACATATCCAAGCTCAAATATACTCAATAGCTTTCCATATATTACCAAATTCATGATATTGGCATTCAAAGTACTGTCAATTTTATTTAAAATTATCTTTTCCAAATGAACTTTAACATTATTCCTCAGGATAGTCCCTCATTCAACTAAAAGAGATTGTTCAGCATTTTACAAACAGCATTCCCTGTCCCAGTTCTGTATAATCTTTAGTTTTGAATTCACTCCCTTGCCACAAGAAAAGGTTGCCGCTATAGGTGCTCTTCTCCTCCTGCCTCTATCCCAGGTAGCTATGACTACTGCTCACTTCTAGGAGCAAGATTATGTTGTCATCTTGGATGAGACTTACACTAGATCATATGGCTCTCCCTCCTTTTTTTTCCTTTTTGTTTTTGAGCATAAATGACCAGTAATGCTGAGATGAGCACTTCTTGTCTTTGTTACTGTTTCATAGGCATTATGAGATCTGAATTAATAGCAGCAAGAGATGCTTTCTTTAGTTCTAACAAGAGATGATTTTTGCAAGAAGGATGAACCCATTCTATGACATAGGTTAAAAAAATGTGAACCTTGAAGGAGTTTTTTCTATGGAGCAGAACCAACATGAAGAAGAAACTAGCTCCTATCAAATCTTTCATATTTTTTATGTTCAACCCCTCAGGAGAATAAAATAGCCATCCTGTATTATTATTCATGTGTTACCATTTCCTTTGAAGTAAAGGAAATAAACAGCTGCACTACATATATCTATTAAACAATTTACTACATTTTTGGAAAAGACTTTAATAATCTTTTTTTTGAAGGTGGGGGGAGACATAAGCAATACCTATTTTTTTTCAGAGACTGTAATAAAGAGTGTAAGGAAAGGAAGACATTTTAGGCCTGGTTTCGTGATTCAGAAACCAGAACAAACTAGTATTCTAAATTAGTATTCTACCAAGCCCCCTTAGAAGAAAAGGTTAATCCTTTCCCTCTGAATTTTGTATAGTCATTATTTTACCTTGAAATACAAAGTTTCATCATTTAATAGAGTTATTTTGATGAGAAAGTGGAAAGAGTGACTGTGCCAGGGGCAATTACTTTGAAATTTTAAAAAGTTTATCATTAAAAGTTACACATGTATAAAAATCTTTTGATTTCCAGTCAGTCAACAACCATGATGTATGAGGCACTATGCTAGGCTCTGGTCACAGAAAAAACATGCAAAAGACAGTATCCTTTTAATAAAATGATTCGCATCAGGATTGGAAAATATTTTAGGAGAGTGACAGCTTGTTGCTGTAAAATGAATGCTAGAGTTAGAATCAGACCTGTCATGCTCCAGTATTTACCTTTGTAAACCTGAGGAAATCATTCAATCTCTTTGCTCCTTGATTTCCTCATCTTTAAAATTAGGAGATTTGATCATATGTCCTCTCAAATCCTTTGCATTTATATGTATTTAGTTAAAAAATCTCACCTTACAGATGAGAAAACTCAATTCCAGACACATCAGTGATGTTCATTTCTCATTATTACAGTTGAGGTCTGAAACCGTGTATTCTAACTCCAAACTTAGCCTTCTTTTCCCTATCTATGATGTTGTTTAATCTTCTGATTTTATTTTAAAAATACTCAAACAAAAGATTAAGAAATGTGCAATAACATAGTTTTGAAAGTTTCTCAGATATGTTTTGCCATAGTGTTCTCATGATCAGTTCACAAATCCTGTAAATTTTCCCAGTCTCCTATTAAGTCATTTGATATCCCTTTAACGACTTTATGGATGCAAGGTTTCCAAACACAGTTCTAGTTTTCTTTATTGTTTTAAAGTCATCCATTTTTTTTATATTTCAGAAAACAAGAATGCCATGTTATCTTTAGCATGAGTATGCCTGTGCTTAAAAATAGTTTTATCACTATTCATGGAACAGGAGATACGATTATTTTTTTTCATTTTTTTTAAATTTGAAACTAAATGCAAATAAGAAAAAACAAAGTAGAAAAAGAAAGAGAGAAAAGAAAAAAATGTCCTGGATCCAGCAGAACATAGTGAAGATTCAAAATAGGTAACAATACGTTTCCATTTCGAGAAAGCATATATAATATTAGAAGAGATTATACTTGATTGTCCATTTTTTCTTTGCTTTCCTTGTAGTTTATTCTGTTTTCTGCTATGTAATTTTTATTTTATCCTTTTTTACTCTTTCATTTCTTTCCCCTAAACTAGTTAAGCACACATATATTTTATATATATATATATATATGAGTATATGTATATACACATACACATATTTATATATATATATATATATATTATGCACACATATCTATATAGAAATTTTTATATATTATACACAAACATATATATATTATATATACTCATACCCATCCAAATACCCATACACACACATATATATATATATATTTACATATATATATATACTTACATAAATGTATACATTTGTACATTTACACATATGTGAACATGTGTCAAAATAATATGAATATGGCTGACAGAGACACAATTTTTTCAAACAGGACAGTTTCAGAAGCTGGCATTGACAATCTGTGGACCAAATTCCACTCATTACTTGTTTTTGTATAGCCTATCAGTTTAAAAAATTATTTTTACATTTGTAAATACAGTTTTGTGGCATTTTAAAAATGTAAACAATAAAAAACCACACATAGTGTATTCTTAATTCATTAGCTTAGCACATTACAAACCAAGTAAGCTGGTCAATTGCCTTAAATACTCAATGAGTATTCCATTTGGCTCAGTTTCTGAAAATATTGATTACCATTGACAAGGTCCACCCAGGAAGTCCATTAGAGAGAGGGAATCTTCAGATTATGGCATGAAGTCCCACTGTGTACTTTGCAAGTGACATTTTCCTATTCAAAACAGTTTTGATCCTGACTTAAGGCAACATGGACTTGCAGATTTATTGAAGTATTTAGGCTTTTGAAGACATGCAGTTAGTGCTTCTGAGATTTTAAGTTAAAATATGTCACATAAGGCAGTTATTTTTGGATGTTATATGAGGGCAGCAATTGGTGATACCACTGAAATTGTTCTCTAAACCAAGTACTAATAAATCAAGCTCAAGGAATCTGATGCAGGGATATCGATCCACATTTTATACACACACACACACACACACACAGACACACACGCACACACACACATACAACTTTCCATTTTTTGACATTTTTTTGGACAAAAGCCAAAAACTTCGTCGTACTAACGTTATTTCTTTGTGGTCTATATTCTAATGCATTTCTCTTTGCTTGAGAAGGCTTTTTCCTAGCAAAATTATCCCTTTCCATTTGACTTTTATTAGTTGTTTTTATTACCACAGGGATGAAAGCAACCTAAGGAGGTTTAAAGAAAGATACTAACATCCTGCATTGACTGAATTCTCTCATTTTCTTTATTTCAGCAGTATCCATACTGCTAAAAAACAATAACAACAAAAAAATGACAACTAGAGCCCAAGGCTTCCGGAGATTTAAATTCAATATCCTTAATAAAATTAATGACAATTTCAACTTTAGTATGTTATTTTAGTTTGCCAAGAGCTTTTAACACAATTATATAGTTAGGTCACATACGTATTATTATAATCTTACTAATGAGAGGAAACATGCTCAGAGACACTGGCTAATCATTATCAGAACCAAGACTCTTGTCCTCCTATTCTCACCCTCAAGTACATTTCCTTTTTAAACTTTCTCATTAAACTATCAGGAATGCTTCTGTGATAGAGCAATGGGCAAGGAAGGATTATGGCTGAAAGCATTTTCAGGTAACCTATGAGGTTATTTGAACCAACATTTTGAAAGATAATAATAATGCAAAAGGAATGTCCAACTCTCCATTGTAGGGCATTCAAAGGTGATATATGAGTGTGTCCTGTTGATTCTTTGTGTGATATCCGAATGCTTATTATTTGGCTTCTAAGCCAGATATAAGTATATATACAAAAAAGAATCAGTAGGCAAACTTCTTTTCTTACTTCCTCTCATCAATAATAAATAAGAATTCTCTAAAACCAAATTATCAGTATCAAAAATGGAAAAAGAGATAAATCTTCCATCAAGGAAGATGAAATTAGAATGTTAGAAGCTATTTTGTCCAATTACTTGCCAATTAAACTGATCTTCCAAGTGAAATGGATGCATATTTTAAAAAAATATATAAATTTCCAAGATTCACAGAAGAAATAAAATGCTTTAACTACTCTTAGAAAAAGAAATTGAACACATCCCTAGGTGCAGATGGATTTACAAGTGAATTCTATCAAACATTCAAAGAACAATTACTTCTAATAATATATAAACTCTTTGCAAAAATGGATGAAAGAGTGCTCCCCAGTTTCTTCTATGACACAGATGATACTTAAATTTTGGTACCTAAAACAGAGAGTAAAAATGGAGGGAAAAAACTATAGAATAATTTCCCTAATGAATATTGATATAAAGATTTAAAATAAAGTGCAAATTACAGTAACATATCACAAATACAATATGTTATCAACCAGATGGGATTTATATAAAAAATTCAGGATTTGACAAATCATTGATAAAAACAACAGAAATCATACAATTATATAAATAGATGCAGAAAAAGCTTTTGAAAGGATATAACATTCATTCCTGTTTTTTAAAAAAATACTAGAAAGAATAGAAATAAATTGAAGTTTTCTTAAAATGAAATGTAATATCTATCTAAAACCAAGAGCAACAATTATCTATAATAGGAATCAAAATAGGCATGATTTAGACCAAAAAAAGGGATAGCATAAGCCAATTGAGGAGCATGGGAAAATTTAGTCCTCAAATCCATGGATAAGGGAAGAATTTACAACAAAATAAGACAAAAAGAATATCATGGAAGGTGAAATGGATAATTTTTATTATACGAAATTAAAAAGGTTTTCACAAACAAAAAGCATGTAGTTGAAATTAGATGGGAAGGAAGAGACTGATAAAAAATTTAGATCACATTCCTCTCATTTTTCAAATATATAGGGAACTGAGCCAAATTTATAAAAATAAGACCAATTTCCAAATTGGTAAATGGTCAGAAGATATGAATAGGCAGTTTTCAAAAAAAATATTGTCATAAAAACATTCTCTAAAATCAATAATGATCTGGGAAATTTAAATTCAAACAATTCTAAGATACTTTCTTACACCTATCAGATTGGCTAAAAAAGCCAGAAGACAAAGAAGGAAACTGATTGATGTTGGATATATTGAGAGAAAATAGATACACAAATGCACCATTGGGCATAATTCCAAGTTTTTCTCTAGAATAGATGGACCAGTACATAACCACACCAATTCTGTGTTTGTGTATCTATTTTCTGAAGTCTACTGATAAACATTCTTATCAAACCTAAGAAAATTAAGTCATCCTATTTTTAAATTTTTTCAATTATATATAAACTGATTTTTTAACATTTTAAAAGATTTTGAATTCCAATTTATCTCCTTCCCCCTCATACTTCCTCCATGAGAAGTGTTATAGCTTATACATGTGGATTCATGCAAATTACTTGTATTAATCAATAAATTATCTTATTATTCAAATTGGGAGAAGAGATAGAGAATAGAGGCTTTAGAAAAGATAAAGCTGGGATATTTTCCCATGATAATTCCTTCTGTATTATTACTATCTTTTAAAATGTTGGTTCAAAGAAAACCTAGAAATTGAAATATTTACTCTAGAGGAATACCACAAAATGGTGTCTGTAATAGATATCTGTTACAAATCTTTCCATGATAAATAATATCTATAAAGTTAAAGAAAATACAATTAAACTTTTCGGATCTAAGAAATGAATTGTGGTGATCGGAAACCGTTGGGTGTTTATGGAGACAGGAAAAAAAAAGATAGTGAAATAAGAAGCCTTTGAACACAATGAAGGTTGGAAATAGAAATTGGCACACCAGGTGAATATTTATAGAAATCCAGTAAGCTTGCCATCATAGCTGTGAGTTTGCAAGGACGCATTTACAGTAATTCTGCTTAGGGTAATGGGGGAGAGGAGCACAGTAGTCTCAAGGGAAACCATCTTTGGTGGTCTTCAGGAGTGAGAATAATTTTGGCAGAATTTGATGCTTTATAACCATCTTGTTTGTACAAGCCTGCCCTTTGTGGGACAAGGAACGTGCTGAAGATAAACATGTCTATAAAAGAGCTGGCAGCAGTCAGTTCTTTCCACAGAGTCTGTTTTCTTCTTAACTGCTTTCTGTAAAAATAACCTCAATCACAGTCAGGGGCACTTGGAGCTGCCTGAGGCCCTTGTGTAAACAATACATTAAAGAAAAAAAGGATGAGAAGGCTAAAATGAGTGGGGGTCTGAGGGTAGGGGTGGGAAACAACCACCACCATATGGTGAAAATGCTCAAGCTATAATCATTTTGCTCATGTCAGAGATTTTGTTTGTTCATAAATTTATTCCGTTGAATTAAAAAATGTTTTTTCAAGGACTCAGAGAATTCTGACTGAGCTGCCATTGACAAGATGAGGAATCATCCTCTGTAGGTGGGTAATGGCACAAAGTCTAAAGCTGTGTTTTCAGGGACTATCATCTTGTTTTCAATTATTTACCAAAAGTTCTAACGAGAGAGCTTGGGGTTTTATAACAAAATGCTGCCATTGATTAACTGTTTTGTTTCTAACACATAAACCTGACTTGACAAAATTAGTTTAAGAGGAAGGAGGCTTCAGCAGGCAGATACAGAAAAATGGAGGCTAGTGACTTTTGCCTCTTAAAATACTCATTGTCTTTGAGGAAACTAAATTAATAAAATTTTAGGAGTTGTCAAGGAAATACATCCCAACACATGAATACAAATTACCACGTTATTCCTTGTCATTCTTAGATTGGAAATGAAAGGAATGAGACTAAAAGAGGAAAAAAAATAAGTGGAGGAATGTTCCTTGTCGTTGTCACAATATTCAAAAAATGAAGAATTATTGTGAGAATTTAGTAGCCTTAATAAATTTGGACTTAACCCTGTCCCTTATTGTGCCACAGGAGCAGGACTGCTGTAAAGAGAGTCTAGCCACCTGTTCACATCTAGCACTTTGCTCATGTAAAGACTAGCTTCCTTAGCAACATAAATCTCTAGAATTTCCCTTTGTAGAGTACCCAGCAGAGTTTCTAAACATCGTTACACAGCTGTGAACATTTGGCAAGTTTTTCTGTGTTAGATATACTCTGACAATTTTCATTTCTTCTCAACTGACCCACACAAAGGTTCACCTGTTTTTCTACCTCAGGACACTGCTGGTATTGCTGTTACCTATTATCACCCAAAACTGGGCAAACTCAAACCCAAGTAGAAAACCCTATTTAATCCACTGGGAAAATGCCTTCAATCTAGATTCAGAACTCACTAAAGAAGACAGAAAATGTTGATTGATGATATCTAAATCCTTTCCAGAGGGAATTAAAAAAAAGAAAATATTTTATTATAGCAACTTCAAAGAAACTTCAAAGAAAATAGACAGCTGCAGAGGTCAGATTACATAGACCTCATTCTAAAGCTTTAAGTAGCTGACAGTGCATCTTGTGTCCAACTTGTCTGAAGTAAAATAGCAAATGAGACCAATAGTTCTCTAAAAGGAATTCCTGATCCTTCTTGGTTTCTCTTTGATGCAAATGTGAATCTTCAGCCAATGGAATCTGAGATTACCAGTGAAAGGGAGAAAATAGTAGGGGTATTATTTTGCTGGCTCACATGTATATAGTGATTAATATTTACAAAGTACTTTAGGTATCACAAATTTATCCCCATATTATAGATGAGGAAATGGAGAACATGGTTTTAAGTAAAGTGCCTAAGATCACATAGCTAGGAAAAACTTAAATGGAGTTCAAACTCCAAGTTCAGCATTCTTTCCATTTCACCAGTCTTAGTAAAAATTATGAAGTAGATGGCCTTCGGTATTTGCTTATCTTTTATAATTATCTCCCCCCCATCTTGTTCTAGCACACAGTCAATGATATACTATACAATAACATTCTAGGATTCTAAGTGAAGGAAGAGGAAAAGGAGAATCCAAAGGTATGGGGAGAAAAACTCCAAAAATTGGTGGATGTAATTGTTGAGCAACTATCAATAACTTATGAGAAATCATAGAAAATTGGAGACATGTTTTGGGAAGGAAATAGTGGCAGAAGACCTGATTTTCCAAATATTCAAGATAGAGGAGTCAGGCAACTAAAGATCAATGATTTTGACTTAAATTGTTTAAAAATAGGTTCTTTTTATTGCTGTTGATTATAAACCATCCAGATTTATCCTTGTATTATGCTTCTTTCTCCCAAAATATCATCCATTAAAATATTTTTTAAAAGAAATACAGAGGAATAAGAGGGAAAAGTCATCAAAACAGGTAAATATTAAAATATCTAATATTATATTATATTTCCCATAATCATGTATTAAAACTTATTTAAAGGAATGGAGAATGAAATCTTATTATATCTCTTCTTTGATAAGATAGAAGCAGTTAGTATACCTAGATTCAGGTTTTTCTACTAGCACACGGTGGTTTTGACTGTGAGCAAGTTATTTAATGCCTTGAGAGTCTAATCAACTCTCTAAAATGTTAAATTGCAGAGAAGGTACGTAACCTGAATAGTAGTGAGAGTTTTCCACATCTGGGAGCATGTAAATCACATTGGAAATCCACTTCCTATATATACATTTATATACACACATATACATACCCATTTATGTGTATGCACATATGTGTCCAAATATGTATACATGCATGTATATGTATGGGAACACATACATATTCTTGTAGTGAGTCTGTGAACCAGCCCCTACCACAAAAAGTGGGCTCCCATATCCAAAGCTATTCCAAATTCAGGATATTTTATGGTTCTAAAGCTTCAAAACTATGACTCATAAACTCACAGTTTTTAACTTTCAATGATTAGCCAGAAGACACAACTAGTTTGACAGCATTAGCATTTACTGAAAAATCATAATAATAAAAGAATAAACAAAATATCTCCAGATTAAACCCAGTGTTTGCTTATACAAATACCCCAACCATCAACTGGGAGAATGGCTAACATCCTAATTCAGAACTTGAAAGACATACATATAAGGAAAATGTATGGTCAGGGCTCATAGGGGGGACTCTGTGAGAAGGGACAATGCATATTAAAAATTACATATGGATAAGGCACACAAAGGTAAGGAGGGGGGAATTATACCTACAAAGGTTCAAGGCCCTTGCTGTCTTCTTGCTTGCTCATGAGAAATCTTGACTGGACTTGACTGCTCTTCTGGGCTTATTACAAATGCTTTGGTGTGTTAGTTAGCTAGATTCTCTCCATCAACTATACTAGTGTAACTTTCAAATTTTATACATAATGTTCATAATTTTGTCTCATTTTACATCCTACTCATATTACTATAATTTTAATTTCCTTTTAAAGTATTATTTATATGTCTGAAAACCAACTGTGCCCCATTGTTTCCCCCAGCCCCCACACAGGATGACTAATCCAATATATCTAATTGCTGTGCCTCTTAAAACCTCCCTAGGGAGAATGTGTGAGTATTGCCAATGACTACCCACACTGATCACGGGGCCCAGCACAGGGAGACCATGGTGCCATGGTTTATTTTATTGACTCACTGTGCTTTAGAAGTGTTTTTAATGTGTGTTTTTTCATTGCATTACTAAAGACCAATGAGATTCTGTGGCTAACAGTAACCATGAAACAAATGAACCACAAATCTCTGAGCAAAAAGAAAGAAAAAAAAACTTTGTAATTCTTATGAAAAATTAGAAAGTACTTGTTTAGAAATGGCTAGATGATCTTGCTATGAATTAAAATCAATTAAATAAAGAAAAGGAAGAAAAACAAAGCCTTACTTTTTTGTTTTATCCAAGTCCTACTGAGTGAACTCATTTGAAGGAAAATGAGTTAAAAAAGAATTAAATTCAGTGTTTTGTAAATACTTTATCTGCATTTGAATTCTACTCAGTCTGAAACATTAAGGAAAATAGAAAATGGTAGAAGATGAACTTGAGTATGAAAACAATATAATGTCATATTATCAAAAAAAAGTACACTAATATATGTTACATTAACGGAGGAATATGAGGACCTGTTATTTCATCAGTTAACCTTCACCTTATCACGTAGAATCAGGCTACCAAGCCACTTTCCAACCATCTCTGAACAATGCTGTCTTTATTCCAGCTCTACAATGCTTCCAACCAGATCCAGGACTCCTGTCCTTGTGAATAGGGATATGATAGGTGGATGATCTTTCATCTGATCTGCTATCCTAACCCAGGTCATATCCTAATCATGATTATACCTATGGGCTCCATATATTCTGAGGCATCTATGTGGAATCCTGTATAGAGTGACAGCTTTGAGGCTAAGAATAATTAAATTCAAATTTGGACTCAAAAATTAACAAGCATGTGACCCTGGACAAATGATTTAATCTCTGCTGGCCTCAGTTTCCAAAGTGTAAAATATGTAAATGATAGTTCTTATTTCTCATGATTGTTGTTTAAGTTTGAGACAGATGACAGTTATTATTATCTTTTTAACTTGGGGTAGGGGAAAGCAGGGCATCTGAGTCCTAAAATGAGTCTTGAAACAAAAATAAAATAAAGATGATTGTAAATAGGAATTTTGGAAGTAATGGTTTACAATCATGGGTAATGAATGATTTATGTAAATTTACAGAGAATATAGACTATAAGTGAAAAGTTACCAAGCCACTCTGATTTGGAATATAAACTTCATGAAAGGGAATAAATTCTTCAATAACAACAATAAAAGGCCTAAAAAGTTAAGATGAAGCCTTTTTATAGGTGATGCTATGTCTATCTCTCTTTTTTTCAACTTCTCTCCCTCCTTTTCTTCCTGTCCCTCTGCCTGTGTCTGTCTTTCTGTTTCTGTATTTCTGTCTCTCTCTCTCTCTGATTCTGTCTCTTTATCTCTGGTTGTCTCTATATCTCTATCACTCTGTCTTCATCGTTATATCTCTGTCTTTTGTCTTTCCTCTCTGTTTTTCTCTTTGTCTTTCTGTCTCTCTGTTTCTTTTTTTTTTCCCTCGAACTCTCTCTTAACCATCACTATGTATAGATATATGCATATCTACATATACATATATAAATATGTATGTATATACTTTTTGAATATATTTTTGAGGCTTTTGAGAAAACAATTTGATCATACCTGCAAATCAAGATTACTTTGGCAATAAAGTCAGGATAGTCTGGAAGTGGAAGATAAATATAGAAGTTATTACTCTAACACACATTAGATATAATGTGCCCCTGAATTAGCATGGTGGCAGGATATATAAAACAGATGAAACTTATGTGACAGACATTGTAAAAATACAATCAATATTACTTGACAAATGATTGAAAGTAAAGCATGAAAGAAAAACAAAAAGTCTGAAATGAATGAATGAAAAAGAAATAATTAAGTGTTTACTATATGGGAAGCTCTGTATTAAGTACTGGGAGTACAAATACAAAAGCAGGAATGTTCCTGAACTCAATGTGATTATGTTTTAAAAGGGGAAGATTATACGAATAGGATAGCTGGAAATATTTTATTAATTCCTATTATTTGGCAAGTACTGGGCTAAAAATTTGATAAATATTAGCTCATTTGATCATCACAAATGTCCTGTAATCTCTTTCTTACTTTCTAAAGAAAAGCCATGACTTCTCCCATTCTCTTGTAATAATCAAGTGAAGAATATTTGTATCAAAATGTTCACATATAAAAATATATGATTAATCCTCTAGTATAACACCTCTGCACCAAATAGTGGGAAGTATATTTCATTTGTAGCTTTCTGCAGTCATGTCTTTGGATTGATAAAATATATATATATATATTTTTTTGCTTTTTGCTGAGGCAATTGGGGTTAAGTGACTTGCCCAGGGTCACACAGCTAGGAAGTGTCTGAGACCAGATTTGAACTCAGGTCCTCCTGACTTCAGGGCTGGTGCTCTAACCACTATGCCACCTAGCTGCCCCTTGATAAAATATTTTTAAGCCTTTCAATGACAAGCCTAAAAGACAAAAGGTTAAAGGATATGAATAGGCTTTGAAGAAATAAAGCTTAGTTCAAAATCACAAACTTTATGCCATAATATACAAAAATAGGTAAAATGCATTGTAAACATTGCCTATACAAAGAAAGAGAACAAATACATGCTCTCTGGGAACTCATAGTTTAATGGAAGAGATAGTGTGCAAACAACAAAATACAAATAGATGATACTGGAAGGCTAATTGGAAGATAATCTCATAGGGAAGACACTAAAAGTTGATACTCCTCAAAGGAAGGAAAGGGTGCCACATGTGCAAGAATGTTTGTGGCATCCCTTTTTGTAGTGCCTAGAAACTAGAAACTGAATAGATGCCCATCAATTAGAGAGTGGCTGAATAAATTATGGTATATGAATGTTATGGAATATTATTGTTCTATAAGAAATGACCAGCAGGATGATTTCAGAGAGGCCTGGAGAGACTTGCATGGACTGATGCTGAGCAAAATGAGCAGAACCAGGAGATCATTGTGCACGGCAACAACAAAATTGTATGATGATCAATTCTGATGGACATGGCTCTCTTCAACAATGAAATGTTTCAAACCAGCTCCAATTGTTCAGTGATGAAGAAAGCCATATACACCAAGAGAGAGGGATATGGGATCTGAGTGTGAACCACAACATAGAATTTTCATGCTCTCTGTTGATGTTTGTTTGCATTTTTTTCCTTCTCAGGTTTTTTATTCTTTTAGATCTGATTTTTCTTATACAGCAAGATCACTGTATAAATACGTATACATATATTCGCTTTGTCATATATTTTAACATAATTAACATGTGTTAGACTACCTGCCATCTAGGAGAGGGGGTGGGGAGGAGAGAAAAATTTGGAACAGAAGACTTTGCAAGGGTAAATGTTGAAAAATTATCCATGCATATGTTTTGCAAATAAAAAAAGCTTTAATAAAAAAAAGAAAAAGTTGATACTGCATATCTCATTTCATCAAGAATTCTTCAACTCTTCATAGCTATAAAATGTAAGTCCTTACAATTTCCTCTACTTTGTTTGTATTATTTTTATTTCTATCTAGATTATATATCTATGGTTAGTTTCTTGTGGTATATAATGTGAGATTTTGAGCTGAAGCCTATTTTTTGTAGTTTCCAAGTTTCCCAGCAGTATTTGCTGAATATGCCCTTACTCTGATAGTTTCTACCCTTGGGTTTATTGAACATTATGCAAATGAGTTCTGTTGTTTTTGCAACTTGTATACCTAATCTGTTCTATTGATCAACATTTCTACTTTTAAATCAGTACTAAGCTGGATTGATGATTACTGCTTTGTAATGAAATTTTTAAGTCTGGTACTGCTAGACCCCTTTCATTCTTGTCTCTAAAAAGTTTCTGAATTTTTGACCTTTTGCTTGTCTAGATGAATTTTGCTATTTTGACTAGTTCTATAGAGCAATGCCTTGATTTTGTCTAATTCTATAAGGTAGTGGCTTGATTGATATTGAAATGAATATTAATTAATTCAACTGTAATTGTAGCTTTTCTTTTATTGATTATTTCAGTATGACTCACCTCGAGCAATTTATTCCTCTCATGATTTTTCATCCTTTATTTCTAATAGCAATGATTTTGCAGTGGTAGTTATGTAATTTCCTTGTATATCTTGTTTATTAGATTCTTAGATTTTTTTAGGGATTTTAAATGCAATTTCTTTTTCTATTACTTTCTGCAAAATCCTGTTGGTAACATATAGCAAAACTGATGATTTGGGATATATATTTTATATTCTGCTACTTTAAAATAATTTGTTTTTTTCTAATTAATTTTCTGGATGCTGTAATGGTCATATTATCTATGGGAAAATTAATGCTTGTTGCCTAGGTTTATTTCCTTAATTTTTCTTTCTTTTTTTATTACTATAGTTAGCCTTCCTGGAACTATATCATGTGAGAATGGTGAAAATAGACATCTTTGCTTTGCCATTAATCTTCTAGGAATGAATTAGTGTTCATTACAGATGCTATTTGCTTTTAGATTTAGATAACCAGTGTTTATTCATTTTAGTCTGTTTTTTGTAATAAAGGGTATATATTTACAAAGTATTTTTACATTTTAATCTGTATTTTAACATAAACGGTATATATTTATAAAGCATTTTCCTACATCTATCAATATTATCATATGATACATTATGTTTCTAATTATATTTCTATTTAATTAGAAATATATAAGAATATTCCACATAATATAATATATATCATATTAGGTACTAAAATGTATATAAGCTTATATATGTGTGTGTATGTGTGTATATTCCTAATAATGAAAAAACACTTCATTCCTTAAATAGGTGTGGATTCATAAGTGTATAAATATTTTAAATTATATTGTAGCCTATTTTCTAATATTTTATTTGATATATTTTGCATCAATTTTTATTATATATATTGCCTATAGTTTTCTTTTATTAACTTCATTTGAAGGACAAAATCATATCTATGAAGTCATGCAGTAGATCATACTAAATATAACTTGTCTCTAGTTGGGAGTTTTTGTAAAGACAAAAAAAAAATGATTATTTGTGTCTTCTTCCCAGGTAAAATATATGCTTCTCCTATTCTGCCAACTGTGTAAGTATATACTTAAAATAACATTATTATAGTCCTTGTAAAAATATTTATTATTTACATTTTACCATTTAATAGTAGTAGCAGTAGAAATAAAGACAACACTTTTATAGCAGTTTAAAATTTGCACATCATGTTCTGATTTTTTTTATAGTATCCTCACAAAACTTTTGGGAAGTAGTGATTATTATTATCCTGACATTGTAGATGAGTAAATTGAGGTAGTCAGAAATTAAATATTTCTTTATTTATTGAATACTGTGTTCTGATTAATGAAACCCTGGATAATAGAAAGCTAAAAGTTACCAAATGAGTTTCATAGGAGTATGAGTAACTAAAACAATAGTAAATCCATATAGAACATATTCCAATATTTTGAATAATAGAGCAAACACTTTTGGATCATATAGCACTGCAGGGCCATAATATAAATTTAACTCTTTATTTTGAAGAAACAATGTAAAATTAACAGTTAAGGCAATTTTTCAGAGAACTGAACATCAGGTTAAATAAGTTTTACCGTTTTACTCTTTTTAGTCTGAAGATTGATCTCAGGTAAATAAAATATATTATACTTATTGCTAGAAATAAGGAAGTATAGGCCCCAAGAGGTATTGACATCCAAAATCACACAAATTTAGGATTCAGAAATAGTGCTGTGCATGTATTTTAAGCCATTTTTAACTGAAATAATTCCTCTTTTATTCACCAAGTTCCTTGAAATCCAGCTTCTGAATTAATCACTCATGCTGTCTCCAGGGCTCTCACTTCAGTACTTATCAGTCTTGACTTCAGTGTAACATTTGACATTGTGACCTCTTAAGGTTTCCATAATATTACTAACTCTTGCTTCTCCTAATTAAAAAATAACTGCTCAGTCTCCTTTGTTAGACAATTATTCACATTCTACCCTCTCTATCTTATTCTTTAACTGTGGATGTTGTCCCAAAAGACTGCCCCAGTCCCTCTCTTACTTTATATCCTGTTTCACATAATGACAACGTGGGTAGAGAGGTGATGACCTATGAGAGGTATTGTAAAATATAATAATGGATTTCATGAGGTCAGTGAAATAAAATATACTCATAGCTATATATTCAGTCCTAGGTTGTTTCACCCTCTTGAACATTTCCCACTAAATATACCAAAGACTGTTTTGAATTCAAATCAGAATTCATTATATTTTATTCCCACGTATTTTCCTATTTTCCCTATTGATAACATCACCATCTTTGAAAACTTGGAGTCATTCTTCATTTGTTACTCTCCTCAATTAATTTCCAAATGTTATAAAGATTATAGTTTTATAACATATTTTGCATATGTGGCAGTTCAGCCACTCATCTCTCCCTATTACTTTTTTTTTAAATAATGTCTTAATGGATTTCTCTGCCTCAAATATTTCCCTTGTCTAATTTATAGTACTCTATTGAGTACTATATTGAATTTCTGAAGCTTGATTTAAACCATATCATGTAACATCCCCTGCCTAAGAAACTCCAGTAACCTTCAGCTACATCTAAGTGCTAATCAAAACTCCTCTGTTTGACATTTAAAGTCCTTCACAACCTGTCTCACTATGTCTAGCCTTATTTTCAGTGGTCTGCTTCACTACTTGTTTTAGCCACATTGGCCTATTTCCTGCAAGTCCCTTACTTTCGCATTTTCCATCTGTATATTTGCCCAAGTTGTCCCCCATTCCTTGTGTGTAGTTTCTTCTCACCTCTGCCCCTTAAGACACCCAGACACTTTTAGGTTAAGTGCTATTCCTGTGCTG
Organism: Myrmecobius fasciatus; assembly: GCA_023553655.1. NCBI lineage: Eukaryota > Metazoa > Chordata > Mammalia > Dasyuromorphia > Myrmecobiidae > Myrmecobius > Myrmecobius fasciatus. Next base: position 33,987 of record JAJPUD010005482.1, on the reverse strand, counting down.
ACTCCACCCAAATGTTGTCATTTCCTAAAAATTCCTCTTTAACTTGCTTGTTGCATATTTTATTTAACTTATATATAATATATATATATATGTATATATATATGTACATATACTATATAAATAGTCAGATAACAGGAACTGCTTTTGTATTTCTTTATTTACATTTGTATTCTTTATTATCATCAGAATCCAACAAAAACATTGGTCATCAATAGGTACTTTTATTAAAAGCTCTTAGATTTGATTCATTAATACATTGGGCCAATTCTTCATATATAACATGCATGAATGACAAAGATAGATCCACTCTACTCATTTTAATTCACTTCTCCTTTTGGTTTCAGATTGCTTTTCTTTACATTAAATAGTGCTTTACTCTTAGTGCCTACACTAACTGATATTCTGATTTCTACTCTAGAAGATAGTCTGAGTGAGATTATTAATCATATTGTCATTATTACTTAATCTTTAAGGTTTACTGCCAGAATAATGCTACTTTGAATCTAATATTTTCCTACAAAGAAATTTTTGTATTGTCTGATTTCTAGTATGCTCATGCTTGCTTGAGTTTTTTTTTAATCTTTTTTGTCCTACTTTTCAGTTAATAGCTTTCTTTGAAAGTTGTTGTCATTGTAGTATTATGTCTTATAAATTTGCTTGTCAAAAGTGTAAGAGGTTTGTTTTTTCCTTTCTTCTAATTTGTGAAAATGTTCCTGCTTTGCCCCCCCTTAAATATCTACTCTGAGACTGTAATTGCTCCTGTCAAGTTGGTTTCCATGATATTAATTAGTAACCAAGCAGAGCAGACAGTTCATTCTGAGATAAAGCCTACTTTTTCAATTAATTTACTTTTTAGAAATTTTTGAACTCAAAAAATCAAATAATATGATCATTTCCAAATACATATCAATTGGATGAAGAGAATTATACAAAAAACAAGAAGTCTGATAAATGTGCTGCTTGCGTTTCTTTGAAAATATGCCATAAATGTAAAATGTAGCTTTCAAAGATATCGTCCTTATCTGGATTTATATTTAAAGAATTATCAAACTGTGCATATCGTTTGACCCAGCAGTGTTTCTACTGGGCCTACATCTCAAAGAGATCTTAAAGGAGGGAAAGGGACCCACATGTGCAAAAATGTTTGTGGAAGCCCTTTTTGTAGTGGCAAGAAATTGGAAACTGAATGGATGCCCATCAATTGGAGAATGGCTGAACAAATTATGGTATATGAATGTCATGGAATATTATTGTTCTGTAAGAAATGACCAGCAGAGATACATACAGAGTGAAGGTAAAGGGCTGGAGCAGAATCTTCTATGCTTCAGGTGAACAAAGAAAGGCAGGGGTAGCAATCCTTATCTCGGATCAAGTAAAAAAAAATAGATCTAATTAAAAGAGATAAGGAAGGAAAGTACATTTTACTAAAGGTTTCCATAGACAATGAAGCAGTATCAATACTTAACATATATGCACCAAGTGGTATAGCATCCAAATTCCTAGA